>PVLA01003325.1:0-218462 GCA_004027455.1 Hydrochoerus hydrochaeris
ACAGATCCAAAGAGAATATCAGGAAATTAAAAACTCCATTGAAACCTGGCAAAACCTTTTAACAGAAACTAAAGACAAACTTTCAAAACTTGAAGATAGATTTGCAAAGTATGATTGTGAAAGGAAGGATCTCTTAAAAATAACAAGGAACCAGGAAGCAATGATACAAAGGCTAGAAGATGACAAGAGGATTTATAACTTAAGAAAAAATATGTGAATGAAGATGCAGCCATAAATACAAATAAAATAAAAAGTCTATTCACAGAAATAATTAAGGGAAACTTCCCAAACATAGGTAACAGAAGTGAAGTTCAGATAATTCAGGCATACAGAACTCCAGCCAGCTACAACCCAAACAGATCTACACCCAGACATAGAATAATCAGGATCCCAGAAATCCATCACAAGAACAGAATATTAAAAGTGGTCAGAGAAAAGAAACAGATTACCTATAGAGGAAAACTCATCAAAATCACAGCGGACTTCTCAATGCAAACCATCAAATCATGAAGAACTTGGAGCGAAAAATTCCAAGCCCTGAAAGAAAATAACCTCCAACCCAGAGTGATGTACCCTGCAAAACTGTCTCTCAAAATTAATGGAGAGACAAGATATTTCCATGAAAAAGAGGAATTGGGGGAGTTTGTGACCACCAATCCAACCCTGCAAAGAATACTGAAGGATATTCTAGAGAGAGAAGAAAACCACCAGGGTTCCAGGAATAATGGCAGAAAGGCCTCAAAGAAAGGGGCAGACAGTGGAATGAAGGAGAAAAGTAAACAAATAACAACAGAAAAATAGCATGGCAGAGATAAAACAGAGAAGATTGGTTATATCACTGTTTTATCTTGACTGATTTTATCTGAATCTGGTATGCTTGAGAGTGTCGAGTCTGAGAGTAGGGGCAACTACTCTGAAGATGACAGGATTCAATAGGATACCCATTCTGGTTTGATTGTTAGCTGCTTTGAAGTCCTATAATGTCTCCAATGTTTAGATTTTATTAATAATGTAAAGCAATGCTAAGTTTATATTATATTTGATGATATAGACAATTTTATTGAAAATAACTAGAGACATCATAGTGACTACCGTAGATCACCTAATGTGTTTTTGTATGTTCTTTTCATTTCGTGTTTCTCTAGGAATTTGTATTGCTGACTTGTTTTGATTTGTTTCTCCCTCAAATACAGAAAGGCTAAGTATATGTGTAGAGACTTATACATGTGTAGAACTTCTAAGTAGTTTACGAGAATGGATTATAGTTATTGTAAAGGAAAAAAAGGAAAAGAGAATATTCTAAAGGATATAACTGCATGTATGTTTGAGTGTGTAGAATTAATAACCATATTGCTAAAGTTTTAGTTGGATGGATGACCAAAACTGACTGCAGTCTCACTGTTTGGATGTCCACTTTGTGGACTTTAGTTTTGTAACTTGAACAACTGCATCTAAGAGGAAAGTATATAATTATCAACTAGTGATTTTTACTGGTTACTATTTTTGAGGTTTTTTTATTCTTTTGTTTTGTTTTGTTTTTGAGATTTTGTATTGTTTCTACCCTTTTTCCATTTCAAAATTTTTTCTTTAAATAAAACAATTTTTTAAAAAAGCAAGAGGAGGAAAAGAAAGTGCTCTAAAAGAGATAACTGTATATATACTTAAGTGTGTAGGATTGATCACCATGTTACTAAGTTTTTGTTGGACTGGTGAACAGAACTGTTTGCAGCCTCACTGTTTGAATGTCTACTTTGTAT
The DNA here is from genome assembly GCA_004027455.1 of Hydrochoerus hydrochaeris. Taxonomy (NCBI): domain Eukaryota; kingdom Metazoa; phylum Chordata; class Mammalia; order Rodentia; family Hydrochaeridae; genus Hydrochoerus; species Hydrochoerus hydrochaeris. Next base: position 1,758 of record PVLA01003325.1, read on the forward strand.
GCTTTAATTTTGTAACTGGAACAACTATATCCAAGAAGACAATATGTAATGTATCAAACAGTGATTTCTTACTGTTTATTTTTTTTGAAATTCTGTATTGTTTATACCCTTTTTTCTGTTTTGCTTTCCCCCTCTTTAAATAAAAAAAAAGAGTGTATGAAGAGAGCCTTTAGTTTACAAATGAGAGTTTATTCATATATATATATATATATATATATATATATATGTATATGTATTTATATGAATTTACTTTGGTTCTCTTGATGCAAATACCTTGTAACTACTGACTAGGAATCTAAAAACCTGAATTTAAGTTTCTACCATAATTCTGATTTGCTGATAACCTTGGAGAAGCCCCTTAACACATCTCTGTAAACTCAATAAGATAATGGTCAGGAGAGACTTTGTTTCTTGTACTTGCCTCATGAATTAAGATACACAAAGTTAACAGGGCCATTCATCTCACACATGACCATCACACATGCCAAGCAAGCTCCAAGCTTGTCCCTAATATGCTAAGAGTAATGTTGGAACCAGTGCTCACACACTGACCTAGTTTATTTGTTTTCCACTTAAACTTGCACAATGTTCTAATTTTAGTCCCCTCATAATCATAGTTAAATCTGTCTGTTGGTACTCTTATGCTTTTAAGAGGAGGAAACTAGAGCTCAGAAGGGCTAAAGAGTTGACCAACGTCTTGGACAGAGTTGAGATTCAAACCCAGTCTCCATAATTCCAGAGACCATGCTTCTAACTTTTATCAGTCTAGGAAGACTATCAGAAAATAGGCAAAACATAGGCTAGGAAACAGAAGACTCAGGTTTACATACTGTTTTTCATCCTTGGGTTTATTTTCTCCAGTTTCACTATGCTGTCTTTGGGCATGTGTTTTTGCCTGTATGAAATTTAAATGTCCTGACATTTATTTTCATCTACAAAATTCCTATAATGCTGTTAACTTTCAGCCCCAAGTCCTTCTAAATAGGGCTCCCAAGTGTTAACTTCTCTAAAAGGTCTTCAAACAAAGTCCCTACCCCAGGAAGATTCAGTGACTTTCTGCAACAAGCAAAGTGCACATGTCTTCATTTGTGTATTTATCACACTACCTGGTAGTGATCATTTTGTAGGCCTGAAGATTGAAATGGCCTATAAAGATGAGATTCTGCTTCAGTTCTCTCTAACTAGAGTTCCACTGCTCTGTATTCTCAGCCCCTGAATATCTACTTGAAATTCTCTTAGGCATTTAATAAAGTCAAAAATACTACCTGCTCCCCAACCTTTCTCAATCTTAAGTCCTAAATTTATTGACAGGCCCTATCTTGCTTCCCATGTATCAAGCAAATGGATTGCATCACCATGGATTTTTCTAAGTTTACTTCTTTCCATCTCCTTGATCCTATCTCTTCTCTTCTTTTTTCACTTCCCTTTCCATACAGCAGGCCTGTATAGCTCTATTACACAAATTTCTTCATTGGCTTCTATAACTTTACCCCTACCTCTGCATCCTCCACACTGAAGAGGCAGCCAAAGTAAAGTATCACAAATGAAACTCATAATCCCAACCTGGCTGTGTAAAATCCTCCAATGTCTTCTCTTCTCCTATAACAAGGATTTATGAAGTGGGAGGAAAGGAAGAAGCACATGGTCAAATCACCTGGAAAGTGTTGCTGAACTGTGGTGTCCTCTACCTGCAGTGATTCTGGCAGGTTTTGTAATATTGCTTCTCAGTCCTGTGGTTTCATTTATGAAATGTCCTCCTCATTCAATGTTTGTGTTCCTCAGCTCCATAAGACCAGACATTACTTTGGTTTAAAGTACAATTCTGAAGTCACTGGCTCTAGGAAACCCTTCTTGACATCCAATCCAGATACAATCTCTTTTCTATATGGAATTCCTATATGAGGATCCACTTATGTTCTGTCATTGATATTTACACCTCTGCTCTTCCACTGTACCCTCAGCTCTCTATTCTGATTCATCCTTATCTCAAAAGCATTTTGCAGATATAGGGAATTCCCTAAAAGGATTTTGAATAAGATATGTAAGTCACATTAAAACAGAGCAATTCACTCAGAACACAGACCCAAATATTAGCATTCAACATGAATGGTATGCAAAGTACTGTGAAAGATGCACCATGATCTGTGTCTTCATGGAACACATTGTCTAGCCAGACAACAGAACAAGACAAAACAAAACAAAAATAGTGAGGCAATCAGAAAAGCTGAAAGAGATGGTAAATATTATTAAATTACTGCATGTCCAAAATTTGAAAGTTGAAACACATAGAGTTTAAGAGAGTTTCCTTAAATCACATAACCAAATGGCAGAGCTGAGTCTCAAACTTAGACAATTTTATCATGGGTTCTACTACACTCCTAAGAACCATCTAATCTGAATGAAACAGAATAAAGGACCTGCTGGGATACTAAATGTGTGACATAATTTTGAGTGATTCACTGAAGTAGAAAAGCAGTTCAAGTGAAAAGTGTTATGTTTTATTTCACCCACACTATTCTCAATTGCTCCTTAACACACAAAATGAAAAAGGAATCTTTTTCTTCTGTTTGCACTTCTTGGCCAGCCTATGGAAGTCATTTCCATAGGGTCACATTTAATCACTTACTGATTTTGTATCTTAATCACCCATCACACTCATCTCATCTTTTCTATTCCCATGGTCATTGCAAAGGAGGCCCCCAAGATCTTTTGTCTTGCTGTAGATTCTACAGCCACAATCCCTCTCCCTCCCAACTTTCTCTTCACATTCCTACCAGAACCATCCATCTAGAACAAATATTTCACCACTTTATTTCTTGGGTTTCCACATGTTCCTGCAGAACTGAGATCAAGTTTCCTAAACCCTTTGGAAAGTAGCTTTTCCAACATTTTAACTTTCCTGCCCTGTTATTCAACCTAGTGAGTCTGCAGCACAGGTCTATATGCATAAAATATCTTTTGTCCTCACCTATCTGGCTCCTGACTGTAAATTTCAAGCATCACAGATTCTGCTACACTTTTCCTGCCTACCTGTGTCACCACTTATAACTACAAAAGTCAATAGAACAGTGGGTATTAACACTGTCTGTCTTAAGCAAGACTGCCTGCATTTTAATATCTACCATGCCATTTACCAGTTATGGAAGTTGAGACAAATTATTTAATTTCTCTTATCCTAACTTTCTCCAACTGTATAATGATAAATAATACTTCTTAGGATTCTTCTGAGGATTAAATAATCTATATACTTAGAATAATATCTGGCATATAAGTGATGCCCTGTTATTTAAGTGGTAGCTATTTTACCCTTGGTTTTATAATTTTCTTGTCTGGCTCTCACATCAGATCAGCTGGGACAAGATCTCATTTGTCTATTTATAGTATGTAGAGATATAGTTATGCAGAAGGCATCATGAAGCTTTGGAAAATTTATGATGGAAGGTGGATTAGTAGATGATGATTGGATAAATGACTGAATAGATAATTGAGCTGGATGGTTTGTGCACTAGATCGGACAAGTGGATGCATGGATGGATGGATAGATGGATGGATTTGTGTGCTAGACTGATGAAAAAATGGTTAAATGGGTGGTTATATAAACAACCTAATCTCATTAAAATTATATGGAGCAGAGGTAAACAGTGCCTGAAGTCAATCTTGTCAGCTATCGAAAAAAGAAAATTCTGCAGTATGTGATTTATTAAGTTTGGGGTTATTGTTTTGTTTTGTTTTTTTCCCAATCACACCTGTCTTCTTACTCAGAATTTTTGGCTTTAGGCAATCTGTTATTTCCAATAACACTGTATCCTTGTAAATTTAGACCTTCAGTAAATCTTCTTCAAGGCTTAGAGAAAACATGCATGTAAACTGTTTCAGTCACAAAGTAAAGACCTATGATACCAGCCCTGGAAAATGTTGCAGTTTAATTGGAAAAAATAGTCAATTCATAGAAGTCTGTCAGTTACCATCATTCTAGGAGTTTCCCTGAGCTAAATCAGACAGACTACTGTGTTTTGGTGACATCCAGAATAAATCAGAAGAGCTAAGTGGAAGAGGTGCTCTGTGGTTTAAAGGTGAAGAAGTCATATTGTCATGAGAAACTGACCCAGGCAAAAGTGAATCTTGAAGTTTGGGAGCAGGACAGCCCAGAGGATCAGAATATTGAGTCAACCTGAAGCCCAAGAGTAGGTGGGTGCTGACAATGAGAAGACCTACCTTAGCATGGAAGCTTTGGAATTGGTTCAGAGAAACACAAAGTCTTTGAGCTGGTGAAGCTCAAAGGGGTTGAGACGCCTTAGAGTCTCAACCAAAAGTGAGAATACTTGTGTCTGCCCCCAGGCTGTGAGGGAGACTAAAGGAGGTAAGGTCTCCGGTATCTCCATGTCTGGCTCCCTACTGCTTTCCTGCTTTTCCATTCCCTCTAAGGCAGCATGGTTCTAATGAGCCTTAGAGTCCCGATGCTATCAAATTCAGTTTCTTGCTGTGTGATCTTCAGCCAGTTACTTCACCTTCCTGGCCTCAGTCTCCTCATTCTATAAAGTAAAAATGATAAAGAAAACTTATCTGTTAGTGCAGTTGTAAAGTCTTGAATTAATGTGTGATAAGAGCTGAGAACCATACCTGGTACAAAATAAGTACTGCCTAAATATTTGTTCTTATTTTATAACTATATTTATTATTCCTAAGGAAATGAACCCTTTGTCTTAATGACCAAAATAAGAAGCAACAAATCTAGTGGTGGAACCATGAACCTTCTTTTATACATTCTTAATATATTCCAAATGTTGATTAATAAAATTTAATTTAATTTAGATGGATATAATTTTCATAAAACATTCTATATGTTGCATATTATATCTATTTTGAATATAGCTTAGATTAATATAGTATAATGTTAATGGTCTCAATAATTTGGGAATAGGTAATTGGTGCCCTCATACTTGAGATGGAGAAACTGGGTGGGACTCATAGTCATTTAGTGATTTGCTCAGGAATATGCAGTTAGCAAGTTATGTTACTGAGATGCTACAGCTTCTCCTATTTTACTCCTCAGAGCTATTTGATCTGTAAATCATCTATGCCAGTCATTTGGTACATGGATTAGGAAACAGAGGTCTGAAGTGGAGGAATAGACAGGCCCAGGATGTCTCAGTGAGCAAAGCTGGGATTAAAACCCTGGCCTATCTTTTCTCAGCCCAGTGTCACTGATGATATGGAGTGCACACGTATGTTAGTCCATTTTCTGTGGCTATGACAATATGCTTGAGTCTGGGTGACATTTACAGAAAATAAACTTATTTCTTATATTTATGGACCTTGGAAGTCCAAAAGCATATGCTCAGCATCTGGAAGTATCTTCTCCCTGCATCTTAAAGGGTGAAAGCCATCACATAGTGAAGCAGAACGATGAATTATGCATCAGCTCAGGTCTGTATTCCTTTTTTTATAAAGCCAGAAGTCCCCTCATGTGGGTCTTTTCCCTAATAACCTTATCTGACCCCAGTTAATTCCCAAAAATCTCACCTCCAAATACATAAACATGTACATTTGGGAAGTAAATGTCAACGTAAGTTTCCAAAAATCTCACCTCCAAATACATAAACATGTACATTTGGGAAGTAAATGTCAACGTAAGTTTCAGAGCATATATTCAATCAAAGCAACAGACGTGTAAATCTTCACCAAATGAATCTTGAATTTTTTGTTCCTGGGGAATGATATGTGCAGGCATTGGACCATCCAGCAGTGAAGTAGAGGAATTATCTCCTTCCTGAGCCAACCTGTATGACTTGTGAAAGATACTTGATGACTTGCCATCAGACCATCTAATTTCTATCTATCATAACCTGAGATTTTCACTCTCTTTCATCATGCAGGGCCACTGTTTGGTGCAAGACACTGAGTGGCCAGAACATTCTGCACCATAGCTCATTTCTCTCAGCTCAGCCTCCCAAGGAGACCTTGGGCTTGTGTCTTCTCATCTCTCAGAGTCACTTTCCTTGTAGGGCTAAAGGGCTATCATTTTAAGTTTTGCCAGTAGCTGAGAGAAAGCTTAGAAATATCCCTGTCTTAGGGACTTTGGCTAGAAAGGAGGAAATTTGGAAACCTGAAAGCATATTCCTGTGTCTGTAGTTATAAAGACAGTGTCTTCCTGTAACAAACAAATGGGTTAATGGTTGCAATTAATCAAATAATTCAAGAGAGAAGAAAACCATTGGTGCTTACTCAGACAGATATTTGGGAACCTGAATTTTCTAGCAATTTTTCTCAATCCTCAAATGCATCACTTATTGTCATTGCAGCAAAATCTGATGTGAAATAAAAACATTCTTATTTATTTTCTTACAACAGAAGACAAATTACAACAAAGGGAATATCATGGATTCATTTGAGGCTTGTGACTACTCAAAAGCCAAGAACTAGGAGAGACATTAGAAAGAGATTGAAGGCAGTGATTTTTCAATCTTTCTTTTGGAAAGTAGAATTCTTATGCATGTGAAATCCTAGATGAAATTCCAATTTATAAATAGATAAAAATGAAGGAAGATGCTCTGGCTTGGTTGAATCAGTAGTCCCACTTCTCAAAATTCTTTTCCCCAGGTACAGTGAGGCTGCTTTACAGAACCTCTGGACTCCTAAGAACACATTTTGAAAACTACTAATCTAGTTCATCACATCTAAGTAACATAGGAGAACACAAAGCACAGAAATTACTCAAGTTAAGGTCTTTTCAGACTGAAGGTCGAAGCTCCTCCTTTTTAGTACCATATAGTTTTATGATAAGAATGAGTTGTTTCCTGGTTGTCTACTACTGTGTAAGAAATGACACTCAAAATCTAGACTTAAAGAATGTGGTTATTTTCATGAGTGCTCTCTTTGGGCAGGGCTTAAATGGAATGACTTGTTTCAGTTCTTCATTGTCAAGCATGTCAGCTGGGATAGTTTGATTAGATGGGACTGGAAGCTATCTTAGCATTTCTTTTTCTTTATGTAGTCTCAGGGTCTTTCTATGTGATCACTCCATCATGGTGACCTCAGGGAAGTTGAACTTCTTTCCTGGAGACTTGAGATTTCAAAAGAATTTTCCAAAGATCTGGACAGAGCAACAAGGGTTGGGAAACCCTAGAACACAACTACTTCCACATTCTGTTGTGGAAACCAGCTATGAATCTCTGTGGAAGGGCTAGTTTGTACATGGGAAAGTGTAGGTCATTAGGGAGCCATCTTGAATGTTGGATGTGATTTGATCTTAAATAAGGAAGATCAAAGAAACTTTTGTAGTTTTTCTTAGATCACAAGTAGAAACACTGTCTTGTAGAAAAGTGGTAAGCTAGTGCTAAGTTATCAACAGAAAGCTGATCCAAGACCAAAGAATTCTAATTACAAGAAAGCTAGTTTTAGTTGACCCTAAGCAAGAACTTTCAAACAGCCACCATAAACTTTGACTTGGCCTACATGAAATAGTGAATTTCCCTATAATAAGATCAGTCTCTTTCATTTCTTCTGCAGTTGAAAGTATCTGATTCTCAGAGAAAATGGTTAGTAGAGAAACCTGCATCTCCTTGACTTAGGGATGCTGAAATAATATATGCATTTCTAAGAATCAAGATTTCATATAAATCTAATTCTTGTTTGTTTGTCTTTTCTTTTTTCCCCCTTTTTGGACATTTCCTTCATCTGACTGCCCATCAATATATAGAAGAAATGCTTATTCCTACTCCTATTACTTGTAAGTATCGAGCTGGTGTTAACTTTGCTTCGTATCCCATAAGGGAACCTGTAGCATGCATTTCCTGCACCAACTAATTGTCTGTTGGTTTCTTGTATCAACTTCTGTCTATGTCATCTGTATCCCTGAAGTTTTATTTTGTATATATGTTTTCCATTTGAAAATGCACTGTCATTGTTCGAGTCCGTTATGTTCCTGTCCTCTTAATTTTTCTCCTATCTTTGGAGATGTGAAGGAATTGTGAATGCAATTTTTAGGTAGAAATCCCTGAAATCCAGCAAGAGAGGGAATCCTCCTGAAGAAATGTACTTCTAAGACAGAATCACAGATCCCAGCAACTTCTAAATACATTTGCGTCTACTTGGGAAATGGGTATCCTGGGGTATTGAAAGATAGATAGGAATAAATTGGCTATTTCTCTTATTTCTAAAGATTTGAGAAACAGTAGGAATCATCACTTTAGCTAGACCCAGCCTCACAGGTGACAGAAATATCCAATGTCTTTGCTTTGGACTGGAATTAATCTCTTTAGTGTTTAGCATTAGTTATCCCACATTATCGGTACATTCTGTTTGAAGTTATAAATGTCTCCTTGCCTATTAAAAATTTTTCACTTATTAGATAAAAATGTTTTTATTAATAAAACAGATCTTCAAAATATGGGGATAAAGTAGAAAAACTATATAATAGAGTCTCAATATCAAAAAGTTGAAAAACCACTGAAATATTCCCATATTGCTAATATTCATTTTGCCTTTTTGAAATTTGAGGTTCAGAGGGAGATATGTGACGTCATTACATATGTAGCAAGAAAAATTGGATTAGAATCAAAATGTATGACTCCTGGTAGTGTATTTCTCACTGCACTATGTCTTACAACACCTCAGACAAACAAAGTCTTGTGAGAGAGCTTATCTGTAGTTATGTGCTGAAATGTTCACAGATGAAGATGGAGCTAGTGCCGGGCTGACTTACTGCCCTCTGCTCAGTTAGAGCCAAGCAATGAGCAGATAGAATGATGGTAGTACTATCATCCTGTTATAGAGAAACCAATGAACTCAGTACTGGAGGTACTAAAGAACTTACTTCATTTGCTCATTTGTTCTTTAGCAAATATACAAGGAACATGCACATTATGATCCAGACAATGTGGACAGAGAAATAACTGGGACTCTGACCCTTACCTTCATGAAGCTCCAGCCTATCTGAGAGACCACAATAGAAGTCAAATAATTGCAATGTCAACTAAGAAGTACTTGAACATAGTATAGTTCTAAGAGTACTTAGCTGAGTAACTAGCTTTTAAATACATCCAGGATAATAATGTATTTAGAAATGCATTTACTCAATAAAAAGCTTGATTGGTGGGAATAGCATTTGCAGAGGTCTGGCGATATTTAAAACCATACTGTGTGGTGTTGTTGTAATGGAAAGATAATGAGCTGTAAGAGTCATGTAATTCTGCATTCAAATCACATCTCTATCACTTAGTGGCTATGCAGCTTTGAGCAAGTTTTCTAAACACTTTGAGTCTCATTTCTCTTACCTCTCACTTGAGAGCAATAATGCCTGACTCATGAAGTTATCCTAAAGAGGGAGTAAGGTACATTTGTAAAGTGCCAGATATAATTTGTGTTTACAAAATGCTGGATTTCTTTCTTTCTCCTTTCAGTAAGGGAGCATGGCATTCTAGTCTTCTGGGGCTCTTCTGTAATGAGTGGCTATGGGCATGCAGGAAGCTCTGTGCCCCAGCTACTATCTTTGGAAGCTGACTTCAGCTATACACTCTGATAGGAATTGTGATGGATTTCAAGACAGGTGGTGTGGAAGTACGGGAGAAAGATATGCAAATTCTTGTGATTAAGGTGCAATGACAAGCAAAGGTCTTTCAACTGGTGCAACCATTAAGTCCCACACTAGAGCCCCTATTGTGTAAAACTTATGACAACACTGGGAGCCAGGAGCATATGGAAGAGATGTGGGGTTTCTACCATACTATTCATAATTTTATATTCACCAGTCCCTAAAAAAAATCCCATGAGTGTCATGTATTATATGCTACTCTAGATCAATTATCCACAATTCAATCTTCTGTCTTCTACAGAGACATCTTAGATGGTTAGATTTTCTCTTGAGTATCATTTTCTCATCCCCAGCCTCCAAGAAACACTTCCCTGAGAAGGTGAAACATCTCCTGCCATTGAAAGGACTGAGACGATAAGTTATACTTAAGTTATCAGAACAGTAGGAAAGGAGGAAACTACCAGCACATGCCAAGTATTTGGAACATACATTAGATGGCTGAGTCTTCATAATAACCCAACCTGATAGTTACCATTGTCCATATTTAATAAGGTCGAAATTCCTCAGGGAAGGTAAGCCATTCTCCTAAAGCCACTCAGCAGCAGATGGAAGGAAAAAACAGTTATCTTGTAAACAGAGACATGAGGGTGGTAGCTTAGAAAAAAAGTTGAATATGACTCTGTATATGTTGGTTAAAAATGCGATAGAACTGCCAGGCAAAAAATTTCCATGGGACTTTGGAAATGAAAAGGTGGTGTCTGGGGAGAAGGTATATATTTAGAACCTTCCCCTGAGAACATAGGTAGGATGAAATCAAGACTGGGGAAAGATTGGAGGGAAGACAGAGGAACAAGAATGAGGTCCAGAAACTATGATTAAAATTCAGAAAAGAAGTTAAACTGGCAGCCAAATAGGTAGCAGGGACAAAATTGGAATAACCAAGAAAAAGTCACTGCAGAAGGAGAAGTTGGGGATAACAGATCCTACATACAGAGGATGGAGTGAAGGGCTTGACCCAGCCTTAATATTCAGACATCAAAAATAACTTTGCAGGTCATAAGGTAAAGGTAGGAGAGAAAGCCTCCCTGCCTGGGGGGTCATAAAGACTATCACCTTTTCCTACATGTTGGGCTGCAAAATAGAGGCAAAACATGAGATTGGCCACTTGAAAGAACATAAAGTGTTGGACACATGTATAATCAAGTTAGAGGAACCCTTCATGGGGAACAAAGAGACTGATAGTGCTGAAGGTGAGTTTACTATAAAAGGAAAATCTTGAGGCAAGATTTTGGGGAAAGAGAGCAGCCTAGGAGGAGAGGAAAGATAGGTTTAGTGAAACCGTAGGATTGAGAGGCATAGAGATAGAGGAAAAGAAATAGTGATGGACTCTATGCCCTTCAGATTTGAAGCCCCATTCAAAATTCTGATATAGACTATGAATGGGAGCTTGAACCCTTGTTACTTGGCATGCGGACCATAGGCCACTGGCATCAGCATCAGCATCAGCCAGGAGCTTGTGTCAAGTGCAGCACCTAGGGTCCCTACCGGCCCGTTCAATTAGAACCTGCATTCTAATAAGACCCCTGGAAGATTCATGTTCACACTGAAATTTCAGAAGCACTAACTTAACCAGAGTCCTGGTTGTTCCCTCTATAAGGTAAAAAAAAAAAAAAAAAACACTCTTTCACAGAGCTTGGGGATCATGTCATCCCTCCAAAGCCCCAAAACCTTCCACAAAAGAGAAAGCCTCCAGCAAGTTTTAACCAGTATCTTCAAAGAAACCAGTGTTTATGCATTTAATAAATATTCAGGGAGTACCCACTATGTACCAGGTACTGATCTAGATTCTGGGGACCTAGGAATTAGCACAAATTCCAACTTCACCCATGTGGAGCTTTTTAGTACAGAAGATAGAAAAATTTTAAAACATATAATAAAAATACATAATATGTTAGGCAATGGAAGAGCTAAGTAAAAACTAAATAAACCACTGGATATAAAGAATGGGTAGAAGAAAAGTTGAAGGATTTTTTTTTAATTTTTTTTTTAATCAGTACCAGGGATCCAACTCATGACTGCGTGCTTGTAAGGCAGATGCTTATGCTGCTGAGCTAAATTTCCAGCCCCAAAGTTGAAGAATTTTTATTTCTCCCCAGCAAAGAGACCCTCTATTGCTCTTCCTCATTGAAAGAATCCATACCCAAGACCAGGAAGATCCCAAACTTTCCATAAGGAGTCAGACAGTTATAGTTTGATTTTACATCTACTCAACTCTGATTTTGTAGCATGAAAGCAATCATAAACTATATGTGCATGAACGAGTGTGATTGTGTTCCAATAAAACTCATTTTTAAAATTTGAGGTAGTGGGCCAGGTTTGGTCTGCAGGTTATAGTTTGCCAACCCTTGTCCAAGGATTCTGAGAGTTGGGACAAGATGAAGTTGAAGATCCCTCCTGGTTTGTTTGTTTGTTTGTTTGCTTGAATACGGCAAGTAGCATTCTTTCTTTGGTGTTGGAGACACAGAGATCACTGTTCTAGGTGTGCATTGCCTATCAGGTTGTTTGTACCTGCAGCAATCATGAGACCATTCTGAGCCTTCATCTTCAAATGGAACAAGCAACAGTGACTTTCCAGGATTCTGGTGAGGGTTAAAGAGAGAGTGTACATGTAAGGTGGTCGGCACACAAGTAGGTATTTTACAAATAAAAGCTGCTATTCCTCACATTCTGGGCTGACAGACATGCTTCTCACAGACTCCTTTTTGCCTTCCTGTAGTAAAGCAACTCTCAACAATTTCCCTTGTTCAGTGTTTGCCTTCTTACAGGATGTTAAGAGCTGGCCTGTGTCCACAAGTTAATTTACCTCAAGGTGTGTGATGGGCACAGTAATTGTTTTCAACAGAGATATTTTAGTGTTGTGGTGCTTTAAAAAGCACTAAGTTTACCCACTGTTCTAGCTGAGAAAGAGAACACATACCTGCTTCTCTTGTTCTTAAACAAAGCCTTGTGTGGATGCCACGGGTGGGAAGTGGGGACCCAGGCTGGCCTGTCTGTGATACTGTGGGATTCCTGTTCTGTACCCCTCACACTCCAGCACATTCAAATTCAGTATCTCCCTTCAAGGTCTAGATCAAGCAGTGCCTCCTCTAAGAAGGCTTCCCTGATTCTCACCACCTAGGGATCACCCCACTTCTCTGACCTCTCACTGTACTACAGCAGCAGGTGTGTCTTAACGTTGCCTCTTCTTCATGCAGATGCTCTCTGTGATACCCCTAACATGCACAGTGAGCCTGCACCAAATGTATGGCGAAGGAATGAAGGAATGAGGTCAATCCAAGACATAACAGCCAAAACTGATTGAGAGATGCTCTTTTCTTAAAAAAGAGGGGGGAAAAGCATGCCAGACTCTAGGCCTTGTTTACATCTGTAACTTTAAAGCAACTTATGCTTCTGTTTTTGCATCTGTGTGACCTGGACAAAGTATCTACTTTTTTCTAAGTCTCTGTTTTCCTAATCTGTAAAGTGAAGATTAAAAATATGTGCCTTATAGAAGTTTTACAGAGATTCAATGGGTATAGCATTTGTAAAACACCTGTTGCGGAGTAGTACTTCTGCCAAAAAAGAGACTGCTTCCTTTCCTCACTGCACTGGCCTTTCCACATCTTTAGCTGCTTCAATCACATGTCATTGCCTCACTATATTTAAAGAGGCATTTAAAAATGATTGTATCAAGAGACACTCAAAAATCATTTTCTGTTAATTTGTCAGCCACTTTGAATAAAAAATAGGAGTAGAAGAAAACCATTTAAAGATGATCAATATCAGCTCCCAAAAGCTGACAGCAAACATGTTGACAGCAAACATCTATGGCAGCATCCTGCAGCCAGGATGGCAGCGGCGCTGTCACTGCCACTACTCTGCCAGGGGGAGGACGCTGGTGAGAATTCTGATTCCTGGGCTGCAGCCTCAGAAGGCCGCCTTTGAATATGCATTTTAGCGACCATCTCACATTATTATTGTGCCAAGTATCTTTGAGAAGACTCCTAACATTTTCTTACCACTCTGGTGTTTCTGTCCCTTTTCTAGTATTGCTCCACTGTCACTGTAAGTTGTTCTTCTTTGCATGCTTTTCTCCCTTTCTGTGCCTACAAAATTCTCATATCTTTTAAAAGGGAACATTACTCTCTCACTCTGGTAGCCTCTCCAGTTTGCACAGAACATGTGCAGAGCACGGAGCCCCTATCTGTATTATTGTATCCATCCCCCATTCATTCACCTATTAATCATTTGCTCATTCATGAACACTTCTCAGATTACACTATCCTGGGACTATTTTCATGCACAAGGGCCATATGCTATTTACCTTTCATGTCTCAGCATGTAACTCAGTACCCAGAACAAATTAGGCATCTTCTTATTGTGTTAATTGGATGACTGAATATATGTGGGTGGGTGGATGTAGTTGATACCCTTCCAGTTGTATCTCTTTTCCAATTATATTATTCCATTCTCCAGAAGTTAGTAATGTTTATTTTAATTTATTTTGGCACATCGTGATGGGCTTTCAGATCACCTGTTTTGTAGTTTTAAATTGGTTTTAGGTTTAGGAACATTGTATTTGTACTCGCATGTCACAATTATAAATGTATAAAATTAATGAATGCTGACACAAGAAGATAGATACAAATGTGCCAGGCTCTATCATGTGTACGGATAGATTTGGATAAGGATTGTGACTGAAGGATGCTTTATTGTTTGTTCTATTGGATTAAAGTCTGAACACATTAGTCATGAATACCAAACAGAGAAAATCTAGAAGTCAGAAGCTCTGTCACCTTAAACAGGGAAAATACAAATGACTGTTTTCCCTCCAAATGTGGCAAAAGATGTTTAGTCCTCAATTATAAGTTTATGCCCCAGTTGAAGTTTTAATGCCAACCAGATATTAATAATGCCTTGAGACTTAGAAAGTCTGAGTAAAGGTTTCTACTCTACAGGTGCATTGGAGGTTTATTTTTAAAATGTAAAAGAGAGTATAGGGATTCTCTGCTGCTGAAAAGTGACTGAAATGCAGTGAAAGAAAACATTCCTAGAACAGCATGCTGATGTGCTACTCAGATGCTCCTTCAGGAAGAATGGACTTAAGTCCCCCAGCACTGCTGCTGGCGACGGCTCTGGATAAACATCCCCCCTCAGGACTCACCCAGCAGTACCCAGTAATTGGTCAACACAAGAATACAAGTCACTTGAGCTCCACAACTTTTCATGGGGCTGATTTAATCCACTGCTACATCTGTATCTCCATTCAATTTCTTCTTTTGCCCACTTTTTCTCTTTCCCTTCCCTTTTTATTTTTTCTCTCACAAGTAAAACCCCCAATACTCCTCATACTCCCTGTCGGTCTGTCTCTCTGAATCTGATAGTCAGGGGACCCAATCTGTGACATCGCAATCAGCCTTGTCTCAGTTTGACCACTGGAGAAAAGTGGGGTAGAGTATGTTATGCATTCCTTCTCTGACACATACTTTTCACTGCCTGTGGACACTTCACATGCCAGATAATTAGGGTTATTATTTTGTTGCCTGTTCATGGTGAGTAAACTCTAAAATTCCTTCCCTGGGCAGTCATTTACTCATAGACATTTGCTGCCTATTGGTGCTTATGCTGGGCATGAAGACTATGGAGGTCTTCCTACATAGCTCCCATGCTGGAGTTTAAAGTGGCATAGAGGGGTATCACAGAGAAAACTACAGTAATACCTTTCTGCTTAGATATCCACAAAAAGAGCCAGAGTCTGAAGTGCCCAGCCACCATGCCACTTAACAATGTGTCTCCAGGGCAGGAGTGAGTTTATATCTGAAACACTGCCTTCAGCAAACAATCTTAAATGAGAATGATATTTTTCAGATAGGACTGTAGCAAAGATAGGATTCTGAGATGCACAAACATTAAAATGCCTTTCTAAGTGTTTCAACATGGTGCTTTTAAAGGCAAAAAGTACTTTAGTTGAGTCCTACAATGTCGATGACAGTGATAATGATTACATCCTGCTTGTATACAGTGTTTTATCTCTTCCAAAGTGCTTTCCCACCTACTACGTAGCTGTCTGGTCAGGCTTAGAGGTGTTTAGCATGATGTTAGTAGACAGATGATAATGCTGAGCAGTGAAGAGCCCCGGATATTCTAGCTCCACAGTTTTAGGAAAGTCATTTAACTTCATCTCAGCCTCAGTGTCTCATCTGTAAAATGGGAGCCATAGTACTGCCATTCTGTAACAGTTTAAGTGGTATTTTCTTTCAATCATAAGTACTTACTAAACAATTCTTTTGGGTTAAATGTAAAATAAGTGTTGAGTATTTTGTAAGAAATAACTTTCTCTACAGGTGATCACAGCTTAAAGGGACTTGGGAATCCCAACAAAAGTTATAAAATAATGTTATAAATGCATGAAAGAGAAAGACTGAAAGCATAACAAGGTGGAGGAACTTTCTTATTCTGCTTTGGTACAATATTCTATGGATTAAAGAGAAGAATTTACTCATTTTTTCCTTGGCCATGCTATGCTGAAACACACAGAGAAATGCACAATTTTGTGTTTCATGACTAATTTGCTTAGTTTTATATTAGGAAAAAATTGAAAAGGAAAAGTAAAAGACTGGAACAGAAAGGGAAAGAAAAGAGCAGGAGAAAGTCTGAATCCTGGTCCTACTATTTAGCAGTCATGAATCTCATACTGATTTCAGTGTTTTTATCAAATGGGCATGATAAGTATTCAACTTGCTGAACTGTCTTAAGAAAGTAAGTAATATAGTACATGTGGAGGATTTATCATTCATGAATAATAGAGCTATGCTAGAATATAGCAGTAGTTGGATGTGTCAGAAAGAAAGATTAATTGTAACCATGAGACATGAGGTAAATGAAAGAAATTTATATGAAATAGAATGAAGCACAGCGATTGTGCATGATAGTTCTTAAACTTTCTTAAATTTTCCCCTCTGAGCACCTGGATAGGCGGCCATCCCTGCTAATATCAACCATAGAGATTAGAGACAATTAATGGTTCTGGCCAGAACAACAAGGGTAGGCAATGTCATTTTTAAACAAGAAGACATTGTAGATCCGTGGGCAGAGAAAGGGCTGGGGTTGAAAGTTGAAGGGCAACCATGGCTATTTCCAGATAAAAGCAACTGAAGGACAGGCATATTTTTTTGTTATGTGATGGCCAAACCATCCTTTTAAAGGGCGAAGTTCTCAAAATGCAGAACTATGGGGTTCTCGCTTTGTTCTTGAGTGCCATATTGGGTATGTTACCCAATTCCTGGGAAAAGAGCTCAGATGAGTTGATATATGTTGAGGAGAGCAGTCAGGCATAGAAAGGATCATAAGCCACAACCTACAAAGAAAAGTCAGAGAACTGACTTGGCTGGTCTGGAATGGTGTCTAGACATTGTAAAATTCCTCCATGTTATTTTTATCTGAAGCCATGATTGAGAATCACTCATCTGGGACAGCTTGAGAACCCAGGTTCATCATATAAGGATATTTGGAAGAGCAGCCTTAAAGGATTTCCCTAGCCATTTAACTCAGAAAGTAAGCTGAGAATTTGATCCTGCAGAATCTTCAGACAGATATGGTTTTGATTATGATGATGGAATGTGAGTTTTTGAGGACCAAGTCTCCAGAAAACAGGATGCTATGTGATGACATCATTTCTGTTTTAGATAATGAGATGGAAAATCCTTATGCTGTTCATTAGTGTGGAGAAGCATTTAATGAAAGACAAAAATGCTCAAGGCACATATTTAAACAGTATGTAACTTTTAGAGCGATCATTCGTCAGAGTGGTGTTGGTGCCACTAAGGAAGAAAGGCCCCTCAGCCATGATTAATCTCCTGAGAAACATTTATTCAGAAGTATCTCTTCATCACTGAAACCTCAAATAGCCCCATACTTCTGCTGATGAAATCTCCTTTTTAACATATTTTTTTTAAAAATTGGCTGAGCTGCTTATAGAGCAATTTTTCATCCCAATGGCTTTGAACCACTGTGCAGAATATTCTAAGAGGGTGGGAATTGGTGGGTATGTTACAAACACCCACATTTATAAGTAAAAGAATGGAAGGCTTAGTTAGGTTAAAACCCTGGTTTTAGTGGGAGATTTGACTTTTGTAAAGAATGAAAATATGGTTCTGTTAAATCTATAAACCAAATTGAGCCTCAAGAATAAGAAGGCTTGTTTTCTTTTGAAAAATACCTTAGCAGCAATGCACTTTGTTTAGAAATGGAAAAAGGCTAAGAGAGTCTTCATAGTTTATTTTATTCTTCCTTCCCACATGCCATTTATCATTTAGGCATCTACAGGATAAGAAGAGAATTTGGTGAAAAATCTAAGCTCAAATCTGATTGGACTAGGGTTTCATACTATTCTTTTTCTTACCTTTCCTTTATATAGAAAAACTCCATGCAAGTATGGGATGCACAGTGTGTTCAGGAGACCTATGCTCAATCCAAAGTCTATGTGCTGACTATATCATAGTATGCAGGTGCTCACAGCAATGTGCTCAACAGATTTTAATTCTGGTCAGGTGGGGTGGTGAGTTCCTATAATTCCAGCTACTCAGGAGGCTGATACCAGAGGACAGAGGATGTGAGGCTGGGAAATTTAGTAAGCTCCTATCTCAAAATAATTTTTTTAAATGAAAGAGCATAGCTCAGTGATAGAGCACTTGTCTAACATCCATGAAGCCCTGAGTTAAATTCTTAGTGCTACAAAAACAAAACCAAGCAGGCAAACAAACCAAAACATGTATTTGTGCACTTTTATTTCCAATTCCTTATGGATATTTAATAATGTTTTGGCATGGTTTGGAATGGTGAAGGAAACAGTACCTAGAACCTAAAAACAATATTGTGAGAACATAAACTGGATTTGGGTTTAAATTCTGGACTTTGCCACTTTCTAACCTAACTTCTCTGTGCCTCTGTTTCCCCATCTGTATATTGCTAGCAATAATGCTGAATTTTGAAAGTTATGGTAATTTATCAGGAAAATCTGAGATAGTGTAGTGATATACACCATCTCATGCTTTAATTTTATTAAGTTTATCTTTTATATTGATGCAAAAAATTAAAAACTAATAATAGTAGTGTCATGTGATGTTTCAGTGTAATTATGTAATATTTAAATAAGTTTACATATATCCATTAACAGAAATGAATACAGAAAATTTATTCTTTAATGGATAGAGAAAAGCAGCATTGCCTTCTGTCCATAGGTATGCAATACATTGTATGTATTATTATTGTATTTGATATTATTATGTCTATGAACATTTTGAAAGCTACAAAATATTTTCACATAGGTATCTCAGGAAATCTTTGAGTTCATCCAATAAGAAAATATCATTTTAAATTTAAGGAGAGCAAAGGCTCACTAAATTAACCAGAAATACAGGCTATGGAAAGGAAGAAATCCATAAAAACAAAGAGATCCAATTGCTAGTGACAGGTTCTGATGGTGAATTGAGAGATGAGTGTTGCAAGGATTCTGAATGAGGTTACTTGCTTTACATGACAGCAAAACTGATTAAAAACTACACCCTCTTCTCCCCTTTAGAGCAAGGTGTTTTATAGATCCGACTTCAAGTGAAATCTATCCTGGGTAGGATTCAAAGTTGTCAGTGCCTTGAAAGTGGCCCAAATTATAATAGGAAAAGTAACAAACATATGATTTCTTTATATACAAGTATGCATTCACTGTAAAAATTGGCCAAAGATAAAACAGAAGCAAGATCATTTATCTTTTTATAATTGACATGAAATTTATAATCTGCATTGGAGAAATTAAGGACAAAGATTAAAGAGAGAACAGCATTGGGGTTCTTTTTTAAATAGGCCTCTTGAGTCCCACTTTTAAACTCATTGAGTAAAATTTTGGCTCTCAACACATTCTTGTTTTTAATTCCTATAAAAATAATTGTGTCACGGAGAGATTTTATTCATATTCAGATATTCCAGACAGAGAAATAACTATGTTTATAAGTATCTGGATGACTAATATATTTAACGTGATCATCAGTCTCAGGTGAGGTATTCTGGGCAGCAGATGTTCAGTGTTTCTCCCCACTCCGTTTCTTGAAAGCAAATGTACAATGGCATTTCAGGTTCTTGCCAGAAACCCAACTGGGTTTTGACTGGACCTGCTTTGAATCTGCAGATCGACTTGGTGTAAACTGACCTCTTAGCAATATCAAGACCTCTAGCCTAGGAACGCCATGTATTTCATTCATTTTTGGATTTTTCCTCAATTCTTTTTTCACTAGTTTTTATAACGTAAATTATTTGTATGCTTTGGTGCATTTATACCTGAAATTTTCTTTTCTTTCTGCCATTTTAAAATAGTAGTGTGTATTAAAATCCATATTCTAATTGCTCGTATATAAATGATGATCTTTGTATTTAAAAACAATGTACACGAAACTTTAAAAATAAAAGACAAGGAAAGAGAAGTCTTAAGTAGGGAAGCAGCAACTTACCTCACATAACAAAGGTTATCACATCAAAGATAGGTTTAGCTAAACCCGGCCAAGTGCTCAGCATATATATATATATAATCACTCTCAATAAGTGGTTCCCAGGACTTAGAACTGTGTGATGGTTAAGATATCAAACTCTTGCCTCTGCAAATCTAGTTATGGATTATGGATTGTGGCCCTTCCATATGCTAGCCATGTGTTCTTAAAATGTCTCTCACTCTCTCTGAGCTTCAGTTCCCTATACTGTAAAGGGGAGATAATACATGATAAGGCTTTATTTTGGCTAGAGCCTGTTGTCTGGCCCCTAGCAAAGGCTTGAAAAGCATTAGTTATTTTCACTCTTGCTTTTGTTATTGTACCTACAAGGGGGAAGTTGCTAGGGAAGCCTAATGCTGATCTAACAATAGAACAAGCAAACTGTGAAATGGTGAGCCTCCCATCCTAGAAAAATAGACCACCTCTCCCTAGCTATGATGGCACAGTGAAACTCAGGCATCCCCCAGAGTGGCTCCCATGTTGGGGTACTACATTTCTCCCTCCTTGCATTAGAAGGAAGACTAGTTCCCAGATTGCCCCAGTTTGCTAAGACACTTGACCCACAGACACAAAGAACTTGAAGCAACAGACAAAAAAAGTATTTCTGAAAAAACAAATGCAGACCAGACTTATCTTTCCATCAGCTGCAGTTTATGATTGCACATTAAATTCAATTGCTTTCTTTAGGAGGCTAGTATTGGGACCCGTCATCTCTAACCCAGTACCATTCATTCTAGCTTTCCCCAGGAGTGCAGACAGACCAGCCGCCTTCCTAGTGTACACTAATTAATTTATCTCATGCTTGTGATTTTATGGCGCTTAAGTGCTGGAGCATTTCTGTTTATTCTTCTCCCTGCAAAGCACCTCGCAACGCATAAAGACCATGAATCTCCATTGCAAACGCTGTCTGTCTTGGACTGGAAAACAGCCTGCCAGCTGCCTGGTGTCTTGCTGGCTCTGCTTACAGCCAAAGTAACACATCCATTAATTTATCCTTAATGACATTTTGACATTCCAATCAGTTCATCAGATGTTCCTTTCACAAGACTTCTCCCACACGGCCAGTCCAGGGTGCCAGGCCACTCTTGATGCATAATACATGAGACCAGTGCACTGCTCAGTACCTTTGACAGACAGACACGTCTGCCACTCTAAGACCGCACGTTCCTAATAGCCCTGGCTCCAGAGTGATCCACGCTGATGCCTTAAGAGTGATCTTGTTTTGTGCTTCAGCTTGCTGCACTTGGAAAAAGCTGGCCAGTGCAATGAGAGGGTTCAGGGGCTCAGAAACATACACATAGGAGTGCTCTCTACGGGGAAAGCAGCGTGCATCCACCTCCTTGCCAGAAGGCTTAGAGATCAGTTTTCAGAGTTCTTAGAGAATCTTAAATTCCACTAATTCAAGCAGACTGATGACAAACCTGATATCTTGAGTTTCATTATTACCTTGCTATCATTTTGAAATAAGGATCTCAAACACACCCTGATAGCAATAATGGATATCACAGAAGAAAAAAATTTACCATTAATGTCTTCAATCTAGCACATCAGTGAGCCACACACAAATAATACTTCCTCATAGTTGTAATCACAATGTAGACAGTTTTATTTTCTAGTTTTTTAAACTTAATGTAATCCAGTTAGCATTTTCCATCTTGTTACATCATTTTCATTTTTAATGGCATTCCATCATTTTAATAGTTGCATACTATTCCATCCAGGGGATGCAGCATAATTTACGGAGTTGGTTCCCTATTGTTAGACATGTACAAGGCTATAACCAGTCGTTTGCTATTCTCTTGAAGAGGTGGGTGAGGGAGACAGCAGGCTCTGTAGGCTAAAGTTCTGTGCGTGGATCCCACCGGTCCCTTTACCTGTTTAGAATTAGCCCTTCCAGATCTCAAATTTCTCATCTATTAAAAAAAGAAACACTCAGCACCTTGTGGTGGCGTCCTGAAGATTAAAACTCTTTTTAAGATACAAATCACATAGTAGGAGCTCCAAAATGTTAAACTGTTCCACTAATATGTGTATACTAGTAGTCAAAATAATTCTTCACCCCACTTCAGGAACGTTTGGCAATATTTAGAAACTTTTCTTGTGACACAAAGGATTGGACCTCAAACATGCTGGGCCAGTGTTCTGAACTACATTAACTACAGACCCAGACTTTATTTTTCTATTTTCCAATTTATTATTTTTTTTTATTTTGAGTCTCACTAAGTTTCCCAGCCTGTCCTCAAACTCACAATCTTCCTGCCTCAGCCTCCTGAGTACCTGAGATTATAAGCATGCGCTACCGTACTTGGCTCTAGAAATATTTTTTTGTCATGGCAGGGATAAGGAGTAATTCCTGGCAGTTAGACAACAGAGACTGAGGATGCTACTAAGCATTCTTCTGTGAACAATTCTACCCCTTCCCAAGATACACACAACAATAAATTATCTGGTCCAAACTATCAGCAGTGTCAAGGTTGAAAACTCTTGCATGTACAAACCTATGTGTTTCCACCATTACTTGTGTGACATATATGTATTTCCTTTTTAATTATTTCCTTAGGATAAAGCCCCAAGAAAATGGGAATACTGGATTAAAGGGTATAAGTGTCTAAGCCCTTTAGCAGTTTTAGGAGTAGTATACTGGAGTTAGAGGGTGGAAATGAGGTTTTGGGTGACTGAAGGTGAAATGACAGCACATGAATGGTTTCTACTCCTTTTTGGAGTAAGAGATGATGCTCCACAGATCAGTAATTCTTTAAGTATAGAGTCTAGTGTCTCCTATGAATTTGGAGATGCAGAATTTTCTAGCCTTATCATAGTTTCCCCAGAGCAGAAACTGAGGGCAGAGGCCAGTTATTCCCTGTTTTGAGAAGCCATCATGGTGATGCCAGTGCATGCTGTAGTTGGAATATGATTGCTATCCACTGTCTGCAGAAGAAAACCATCTTGTTAGAATAGCAAGAAGAATCTGTTGAAGTGCAGCCACTCTGCAGAAAGAGATGAAAATTTTTGAGCATCTGTCACAGGGAGGCTGAAATATGGGACACAATAACAACAAAAGAATTTAAAATGTTACTAACTTGTTAATTTATGTATTCAAGAAATACACTGAAGGCTTTATAATATTCTGCCAAGGACTGACATAGGTGCTACATACATAGGAAGTAATATGTGTTATGTACTTCTCCATATGTGGAGCTGCCTTTCTAGAAGGATCTACCTGCAGATGTAGTGAGTTCTCATTGCTGGGATTGGGAAGTCCATGGCTGAGCATCTTCCAGTTGGAATCTCTTAGCTTTTGGGAAAAGAATTGAAGGAACACAATGACCTTTACTGCCCAGATCATCTGAGATTCTATAGCTCATACTGACCTGAACCCAAAGATCCCAGCATCACTGGGAGAATAATGCCCACCCAGGTCTCTGGCTTAGCTTATGGTCATGTGATGAAGGTGTGATGGAAGAAATAGAGGTCACAGTGAAAAGTATTGTAGTTACCATGGTTCTCTGGAGTCCTTCTCTCAAAGAAAAGATCAAATAAAAAATAAAAGCAAAGAACTGCAAACATATACTGATAAAGATTGAAAGAGACGGTCACACAGATTACTGGGGTAAGGAATGGGGAGACAATAACTAGCATGTGTTGAGTGTCTTTATATGCCAAAGACTATACTAGAGAATTATAATTAATTATTTCTAGCCATCACAGGAACTGTGGACTATTCCATATTAAATTCTATTCAACAGATTAGTAAATTGAATCTCATTCTCTCATAAAGATGGAAATGTGGCCATGATTACACAACTGCTTAGAATGAACTTAAGGTGGGGCAAAAGTCAATGTTATTTCCACAGCACCCAGAAAAAACGGATCTAGCTGCTGAGATTTTAGTCCAGAGCTCAGTGGCCTTAAAACATTCAGGGCAAAACCCACTGCAGAACCATCGATTCTGCTCCCATTTTTCTATGACCTATCCATTCCTTTCTCATTACCTATTATTTAACAAACACATACAGAGTTTACTTTATAGGTGGTGGGTGCTGGTGTAGGTACTTTAGTATGTAAGTCAGTATCTGTCAAACCATTAAGAGAATTCACTATACTCATCTCTAATTGAAAGATGAGGGAATGAAGTTATAGAGACTGAGAAACATCTAATGAATGGTGGAGCTTGGGTTTTTCACCCAGACTGTCTATTCCAAGTGTGCATGTACTTCCCACTGGGCTCTGCTTCAGGCTCCCAGCAGCTGGGCATTCAAAGCATGATAAGATTATCTGCTTTTGTTATTACTTCTGTTAACTTTGCCATCATAGATAGTACACAGAGAAGGACCAAACTAGAGAGATGGGAGCAGAAGGAACCACAGCTATGCCCCAGAGTTGGTACCCAAGAGGTGGTGAACATCCCAACTGGATGCACAATGTGAGCTTTCTGGATGTAGGTGTCTGCATGTGAGTGCATCTGTCTGTAAGAACGTGTTTCCCTGGGGGTAAAGGGAACCAGCTGAGGAATGTTTGGGACAAGAGTAAGACATGTTGTGAGTTTAGCAGAGCCTGATGTAACAAGTGATCTTACAGGATATTTGAGAAACTTAACCTCCTGGGTCTGAGCCCCAGTTCCTCCTCTGAAAATTTAGGTGACTTCAGAAATCATTTCAACTATCTCTGCCTCACTATTTCACCATCCAGTGGTACCACCACTGACCTCACATTTTGTTAGTTTATCAAATAGAATAGTTTATAGTCATTGTTTGATTGTCCACCTATTATGCTTTGATTTTGTAACTTGAACAATTGCTTCTAAGATAACTATATGTAATTTATCAAATTGTTATTTCTTACTTTTTTTGAAATTCTGTATTATTTCTACCCTGTTTTCTTTTTTGCTTTTTTTCTCTAGATAAAAAAAGAACTTTTAGCAGACCATATGTGTAAAACCCTTAAATACTGCCTGAAGTAAAGTATGTACCATGCAATTTTTCTTAAATAAATGAAATAAATTTATGATTTATTGTTTTATTATAATTGTATTGGTTTCCTCAGGCTGCTATAACAGAGTACCACAAATGGAGTGGTTTAAAACAACTGAAATTTATTCTTTCACATTCTAGAGACTAGAAGTCCAAAGTAAGGTCTGGAAGGAAGGGTTATTCTTCCTTCGAGACTGAGTAGAATCCTTTATAACTTCCTAGCATCTGGTGGTTGCCATCAATCCTGGGTGTTTTTGGCTTACAACTATGTTATTCTAATTTCCACTTTTGTGTGTACATAGCTTTTTCCTCATACAGCTCTGTCCAAATCTTCCTCTTCTTGTATAAACACAGTCAGACTGGGTTTGTGCCTACCTTAATAAGCTAATCTGCAAAGATTATTTCAAATTTCCAAATTAGATTTCATTCATAGGTGCCAGATTTAGGATTTGAACTTATCTTTTACAGGGTATTGGCAGGAAGGGACACAGTTCAACCCACAACTGTCATATAAAGAGCCTTGGTTCTTTCTGTATTTCTTGATGCCAACTCTGTGAGATATCTGAGGATAGGAAACCAGGGCCCATGTCTCTTAACTTCCGGTCTTCTAGTCTCACTAATGAAATCTGATACAGATTTTTCATTAATTCAGTCTGCTTGAATAGTAGGTCTGTCTACATCTATGCTTCTCTAACATTGGCACTCATTGGAGTAGGCTGGAGGGCTTTCTGACCACCTGGAGGTTCTGATTCAGTGGGCCAGGGATGGGGCCCCTGAAGTCACAATGCTAAGATGTTGCCTGGTAAAGCTGATGTTGCTGGTCCAGCAATTACAACTGGAAAAGTTCTGTTCTCCACTGGTAATGTTCAAACTTGCTGGTACATTATAGTCACCTAGAGAGCTTCAAAAAGTCCAGCTTCCCAGGCTGCACCCCCAGGCCAATTAAGTTAGAATCTTATCCCACCTGCTATGTGCATACAAGTTGGAGAAGCATGGCTGCATAATACATCCAGAGGTTTTTGAAGAAAGCCATTCTTCAAGGCATCTATCTTATAGGATTCATTTTTATCAAATAATAAGGTCATTATAATGACATGGCTCTGTGTTATATGAAGAGACTATCATACCAGAGCATTTATTGAATGCTTACTGTGTGCAAACCTTGGCCATAGTGTTAGTGCATTACTTTTAAGCCTAACAACTGTCTTGATGGGAAATGCTACCATACCCTGTGTTCCCTAGACAGGAGGAAACTGACCCACAGGAGGATGAGTAACTTGCAAGATCTCACACAGCTAGTCTGACACGGAGCCCATGTTTTTATGCCAGGCTGTCTGGCGTCAAAGCCACTGTGTTAATTACTATGTTATCCTGCCTCCTGATATTAGGGAAATATATATACCCTTTAAATCCAGCACATGTCCATGTCCTTTCATACCGTTGACTCTGATGTGATATAACCCAACCTCTGCCTCAGTGACAGTAATTCTGAATCAGTAGGGTTTGAGTTAGTGAGATTTTGCTACAATTCTAAGAGACTAGAGTCACATGTACCATGGACAGAATGTGCATTTCTAAATTCATCCCTGGATGAGAGGTGAGAGAAATGTTGGAACAGGTGTCCTGAGTTGGCAGGCAGAAAGCAGAGATTAGGTCCTGTGGCTTCCGCCCATGTGCTGTGTGCCTTGGCTAATCACTTCCTTGTCCAGGCCTCGGTTTCTTTTTCTGTAAAATGATAGGACAGTGCAGTTCCTTTCACATTACAGTGTGTAACAGTAGTTAGCAATCCAGTTGTGTCAGCGCAGAGGATCCTGACTGTAAAATATACAATGTCTGCTTTTAATATGAATGGGGCTGCAGATGTATGCTTTCTGTGCCTGAAATGGGATGTGACACCTCTCTGGCTCCAGAGGCCAAGTTTGCTAGGAACTCTGTCCAGAGTTTCTAGTGAAGGATAAGCCAAAGGAAGGGTCCCATGAAAAGAAGAGTGCCTGATCACTATCTCTCCAGGAGAGCAGGCATAGATGCTCACATCCAGGAAAAACTGTGGAACTGATGAGACTCCTGCCAATTGACGGGTTCCTCTTTTTCCCATTCCAGTACAGATTCAAGGGTTTTACAGAATCTCAGCACTGGAATCCCCTGTTATCCTTTTTCCAAGTAGTTTCCCAGCCCATGTGAGTTGTTCCCATGGTGAGGAGCCCCATACTTCCAAAAGGCCAAACAGGGCAGGATTTATGTCTGGCTTTGAGCATCAGCTCTCTGTTTACCACTGGTACAAACTAGGGTCAAATTGACTATTTGTCCAAAATTAATGAGCCAAGAGGAGGAAACAAACTTTGCAGAGGTGAAGATCTCAACAAGTAGAGGATATCTGAGTTGGGCTTAAAAGGCAATAGAAAGTTGCAAAAGAAAAAAAATTAAAAATGGCAATTCTGATTTAGGTACTTGCAAACAGAAACTAAGTAGTTCTCTTTACTGGAAATTTCTTCCTTGCCTCAAGCCAACCTCCTCCCAATTCATTCCCCCAGGGGTCACATAGACCCAGCTGTCACATGTGTGCAGAGGAGATTGCTTAGTGTTTCTTTTCTGTGAAAAATTTCCCTGAATGTTTCAGACATGCCTCCTCTTATAGCATGATTCTTCCCCTCATAACTCTACATCCTCCTCCCTTGAGACCATCTACCTGTCTCTGTCCCTTGTAAAGAGTGATGCTCAGAATAAATCACAGGATTCAGAGTCCATCATGGTCATGTCTTCTGCTGCCTGCCTGTCCCTCAGCTGACAAGCAAAGGTCAAATAGACCTGATAGCAATCCGTTGGAGGGAAAGGTGCCAAGAGCTGTGGCCATGTCACACCGTGCCCACCTGTCAGGAGCAGTAAACTTCGGATTGTTACATCTTAAACATTCTTCAGTTCTGGAAATGTCCCTGTGGAGAAATAAATACGCTTATGCATATTCTCTTTTTACCAGCTTTTAGTACCCCCTGGTGGTGAAATTGTGTGACCCAATTGGCAAGAATCAGAATAACTAGAGAAGTAATTCCAGGCTCAGAGGATTTCACAAATTATGTGACCATCCCGTAAATTATATAACTATTTTATAAGTTTTTTTTTCTCAATATTCTGTAGCTATTAATATTCTGTGGGGATTAGGGGCTGTGGAATTGCTGACATCTGCAAACATTACATTAATTCTGCAAACATTTGAAGAAGTAAATGTTGAGTTATTAACCAATAATATTTCTAGATATAAATATCCCAGGGCACAAATTGATTTTATGCAGGCTTTTCATTCTTTTCTTGTACATATCTACTTTTAAAGTGGTTATAATTTGTGTTTTGATGACAACCTTCTACACTTCAGATCACAGGCTTTTTAAATATACATTTGTTCAACAAATTTATTGAGCACTAGGTATGTGCCAGACACTGAGCAAAATACTGGAGTAAGAGCAAGGAGTCAAAAGCCTTTCTCCCAAGAGATCCTTGCTGTCGTGGATGAGAGAGCTGAATCACTTCCATGTGAATAGACAAGTGCTTAGCTGATAGGACACCAAAAGTTTCACTGGTCTCCTATCAGGGTGTAAGCCAGATATTTGCTCTCTTATAACACCAAATACTCTTCTTGGCAGTCGTCATATTTGTGATTTTTAATTTCTGCTTTTATTTGTTTAATGTCTGTATTTGTTGTTAGTCTCTGGTTTCCATGAAGATCAAGTATGGTCTTCTTACACCTAGCAGAGACTGATACTACACTTTCTCAATAAATACTGTTCCATGGATGAGTCAGTCAAGAGGAGAAAGTATAACTGTATTAGAGGAGCACTGGGAAGCCTCAAAGGCAATAAGACATTTGAGTGCAGTGGAGCCTTGAAGGAGGAAGAGGAGGTAGCTAGTAAAGAAGAATGGGGACATATTAAGGAATAAAGAGTACTGGTGATGGGGTGGAATGGGAGGAGGTAGTTGGTATTTCCTAGAAGGAAGTATGTGTGAAAGATAAGACCAAACTGAAGCCTGGACCATAGTTTGAGGTGATTATATGTCCTACTCACAGGTTTAGATATTTCCCTCTCTTGAAGACGAAAGGGGAAAGTAAATTAAAGTTTTTGGTGATGGAATAAGTATTTGCTTGCCTGAAATATTGAGGCCATTTTTGATATTTAAATTTTTAATTCTGGAAGAATATAGATCCCCAAATTGTATTTTGTGTTTTATTTCCTTCTACATCTCCTCCAGTTCAACTTTGTAACTGTGTTGACCTATTGCCAAAACACTTATATAACATCGTCATCAATATGAAGGTACAATATACATCAGCCATGGACTAGAGACTAAGGATGTTGCTATGGCTTAGATGGGTGACCCTCCCAAAGCTCCATCTGTTAAAGGCTTGGTCCCCAGAATGGTAGTGTTGGGGAGATGGTGTGAACCTTTAGGAGGTTGGGCCTACTGGGAGGCATATCCTCAAAGATGATCTAGGGACCCTGCCCCATCCAGTTGTGTTTCATTAGCTCATGAAGTGAATAGTTTGCTCTGCCATGTGGATTACAGGACATGCGTTCCTTGCTGGAGGCTCAGATTAATGTGCTCATCAAATATAGGACTAGACAATTAGGACCATAAGCCAAAATAAGTACTTTCTCCTTGTAAATGAATTGCTGAGGTGGTTCATTATAGTAATGCAAAGCTGATTGATATAGATGTCATATATCTAATATTTACAACTCAGCTTTATAATTTTTAACTATCTTTTGGAGAGGCTCTATTGTTTCACCTTTA
This sequence comes from Hydrochoerus hydrochaeris, assembly GCA_004027455.1. Classification (NCBI taxonomy): domain Eukaryota; kingdom Metazoa; phylum Chordata; class Mammalia; order Rodentia; family Hydrochaeridae; genus Hydrochoerus; species Hydrochoerus hydrochaeris. The sequence goes on from PVLA01003325.1 coordinate 31,616, forward strand.
AAATACAGCCATTCCAAGCTACCCAAACATGTCTATAAAAGGGCATTTTTTAGTAGAATCAGTGAGACTTTTTTGTTAGTATTCCTTTGGAAGCCAACAAATTTGTGCCTAAGACAACTCCCTCCTTGTTCTTTTACTCAGAAGAAAATGAGATTGGTTAGAAGTTCTTCCCCCAAAGAAATATCAGGACCACTGATAGATATGCATTTATAGTTTTAAAGTTAATTCCCTTATCAAATTTCCTTTTATTTTCTGCTGGGGCAATGTGAGCTATGATAGAGGCAAAGAATCTGCTGTATATCTTTTCAAATTTATGATTAAGAAGGTCACATATACATTTTTAAACATACTCCTTTTTGATAATAAATGAAGAATAAAATTTTAAATGTCATCAGCAGCAGAAATGCTCATTTTTCTTTCACTGGCATTCTTCCTGCCTGTTGATGGTCTATTGATGATGAGAAAGGACTCAGCTGATCCAATGTTTCATTTCTGGTTCTTCTATCTGCCTGGAATAGTTTCACTAGTAAAACAGTATGCCAGTCCCCAAAGCATTATAATCAAAATACGTGTTCCTATTCTTGAGTGCCCTTCTTTCTGCAGCCCAGTTTTAAAAAATAAATGAAGAATTCCATTTTAAGCTGTGTTTGTCTCCAAATTGTGTTCAAAATGAAGGATGCATAAGTTTTCCTTTGCTTGTTCTGGACTCCTAGATCCAAGCTGACTCTGTACTTTTTCTCTACTGTTTTCTGCTTTTATAGAATGTTCTATAAGCCCTCCATTGGTGGAGTCCTTTTTCTCCTCTGAATTTTAATTGAGATCAGCTAATAAGAGCTGCTGTAGGTCAGAAGTGTAGGGAGTAAATAGTCAGGTCAGGGTACTTTGGTCTCTGATACCCTTCCTGTGAACTCATCTGTAGCTGGACTACAGGAGAGAAAGCTACTGCCTCTGTCTAGCTGGTATGTTTCACACTCTGTCCTGTGGTTCTGATTACCACTTTCTCTATATGTCTTTCCGGATTCATGGATCATGAAAGCTCCCCCATCACTATATCATACCTTGGGGTACACTTTGCTCTTCACACCTTTACTAGCAGTCTTTGTCTTTCTTGTCTGTGTGTGTGTGTGTGTGTGTGTGTGTGGTGCTAGACAGAGAACCTTTGCCCTGAACTCATCCCTCAACCTTTTTAAAAACTTTTTTTGAGACAAGATACAACTCTGTTGTCCAGGCTGGGCTCACACTCACATTTCTCCTACTCAGCCTTCAGAGAACTGAGATTACAGAAATTCACCACCATGCCCTCCTTATCACCAGTATTTTTATAAATACTCCTTTTATACTAGCACTGAAACCATTCTCTTGTGAGTGTACCATTTGCCCTTCTTTCTGTCTATGCCTCAGTCATAGGACACATGTTTTATAGAGGATATTATCAAACTTCAGTTGGTCATAAACTCCTCTAAAATACTTCTATGTTTAGGTTTATCCTTTTTGTAAAATAACTCACCTGGCAAGAAGTTTATTATCTCTTGAGTGACCTATTTCATGATTAGGTAGGTTCAAAATAGGAAAATTAGTCCTTCAATTCTATTGATGCCCTTCCTGGAGTATCTATCCTTTCTGTATTTAGCTAGAAATAGCCAAGATTAGATTCAAAGCCAGGACCTGTGAAGAATGGAACAAGAGACCTGAAGAAATTTATCCTCAGGATATTTAATATTTACTTGTATTTCCATGTGGTAGGAATATAATGAGCATATTTAGATGGATATATGTTGGGGAAACCTAGAGGGCTCACATTTGCTTTTTAGAAATATTTAAATACATGTTATATGCAAGAAAGGTTAGTCCTATTATTATGTCTCTAATGAAATAGCTAAGATCTATGAATTTAAAATTTAAGGGAAGTAGATTTTAAATCCATGAAAGAAGAACTCTTTAACCTTTCAGTTCCCTAAGGAGCAATCAAAGTCTCTATGCCTTGATATAATGCAAGGAAAGATAAGACTCTACTTTAGGGCTGTTGAAGAGGGAATTTAGGCATTAGAATGTAGTTGGGCCTCTTGGCAATGATATAATAAATAAGAATAGCAACTGACATGTATTAAATGCTTATTATTTGCCAAGCACTGCACTCCATAGTTTGTGTATTATCCTTAATCCTCACGAACCTAGGCAGTTGATCCTATTATTTGCCAAAGTGTATACAAAAAGAGTTGAGGACCTAAAGAGATTAATGACCTTTTCATGGGTCATGCAGCCTGGCAGACAACAGGGGTAGGGCATGAACCCACTCTGTCTAATGCCAAAGCTGATAGTTTTAATCTCATTGGTTGGTGTCATAATCACCTGTCCTACTTCCATGATCCTGAGCATATGGGTGTTTTATTAACTCGTCAGCTGATTCAAATCTATGCCAAAGTTTGAGAACTACTGCTTTGCACTATTATTATGAATGACCATCTGGGTCTGAGCATGTGTTATTTTCATGGAAATATCTATACATCAAGTTCAGCGTTAGCTTTTCCCCTTTGAGCTATAAGACTAACCTGTACCATCACCCACCACTAACCGCCAGCCCCTACTTTGATTAACAGTATTTGGCAGGTTACATCATTGTCTCAGTCTCTGAGAAAGATAAGCCTCTATTTTCCATTGTATTCAGAGACATGAGAACAGAAGGATTAGCCTAAATGCTTTCTTCCTTTGCAAGGAGTATAACATCTCATCAATTTCTTGTTTTAATTTCAAGTATAGAACATCCCTATTGTTGGGAATGAGGCACCATGAGTCTCATGGTTCCTACTGAAAAGACTCTGTTAATGGTTTCAAGAAGATTTAGGTTTACTCTACCTTGACACTGGTGGGCTTGCATTAACTATTTCTGGAGAATTAACAAATTGTGGAAATTGGCAATGAAGAGTTGTAAGGAGAGTAATCTATCTTCCCAATGGTTTTATGCAACTGGCACCATCTGACTGTAATTTTTTTCTCTTGCACATGTCCCAAAGGAAGCTGGCCAAGAAGCAGAAGGAGACACAGAGTGGAGCCCAAAGGGAGATGGGACCTGTGGCCTCAGCTGACAAACCCACCACCAAGCTCAGCTCCAGCCGCAATGATGAAGGCTTCTCCTCTAGCTCCCAGGATGCTAATGGATTTAGTAAGTTGAGTCAACTAAGGGGAAGAGATAGCCTTGGTACAGCTTGGCCAAGATACCTCTGCTGTGGAACCCTCACAGTGGTCAGGTCCTATAAGGTAAGGGGTTGGGATGCTTCCATGGGATGGTCCAGAAGGCAAGTTCTCCCTGGCTGAGCCTTGAGTCAACCAATCCAAAGGTGAAAGGGGGTGTTTAAACAGACAGAAACGGGAGCAAGTCATTCTAACTGCTTGTAGATCAAAGAGAAGCAGGTTAAAATGAGCAATAAGAGTTAAAAATGAAAAAAAAATAGAAAAGAGGAGAAGGAGTGTGCCCTTAAGAAGAAAAATATGCTGCACTCAAAATGGAGATAGTAATAATCTATGACTCACCTGTGCAAAACGGCTTCACATATATCTTGGAAGATAGGTGAGTCATAGACTATTATTATCTCATTTTGAGTGGTTAGGAAACTGAGACTCAGAGGAATGATCTTTCCAAAGTCTCATGGATAATTAATTACTTGTGTAGATTGGAAACCATACCTTCCAAGCCTTAGCCAGTTCCAAGCCACAACCAACATTCTAAGTGACATTTATTCAACATTACCTGACTTGGGATTTTACCCACCTTGTGTAGGACCCCAAACTTATATAAGAGTTTAAGACTTCACCCAAAGGGGAACTCTAAGGCTGGTAAGCTCTAAGGCTAACTTAGTTATTAGACTCAAGAGAGATTTCCCAACCTCCAAACTGGGGAATGCAGGAAATCTAAAAGGATATGAGCACAGACAAATGTCCTTCATACGTTATGTAAAATTCAAATGGAAGAAATGACACTTTATAAAAACTACTGTGATGTGGTCTGTCTAGGATAATGTGGATCTATGAGAAGATAAAGGAAGACTGAAAACATTTATTTACCACCTTCTATACCGCAGATGCTATCTTTCATATTATTCTTGCCGTAGTCCTGTGAAGTATTTAGCATTAGTCTTCCCACTGTGTAGGTAGAGAATCCAGAGCTTAATGTGTCTGTTTCAACTTCATAGAGATACACAGCTCATTCCTGATGGTTCCAGGATCTAAGAATAACTCAGGCCCAGGATTCCTAAACTCATGTACAACACAAAACCCATTTGGGAAGTTTTCAAAATGCACATATGTGGACCCCACACTTATCTGTAGAATCAAGATCTCCTTGGAGGTGAGAGGCAGGGAAAGAACTAAGGTCTAGGATGTTATAGTCATTCAGATAACTCCTCCAGGCATACTGGCTAAAAATATAGGCATTTAAGGGAGGCTATTTTCAACTGTTTATGAACTATCTTTGGGAAGAGAGATTAGTTTAAACCTCCCAAAAAAAGTTGAGGAAAAGCAAAATGGATACTTACATATTCTTGACCGCTATTCACCAGTTAACATTTTGCAACATTTACACTTTCTCTTTCTCTCATTATATACACAATTTTATGAACCATTTAGAAAATTAAGTTGCAGAAATTTGACACTCTAACTCCAGAAAACTCAGCACATGTTCCCTAAGAACTAGGACAACTCTTCAACACAGCCCCAAGAGAATTAATAGCTTACCCAAAGAAATACAACCTTGATTTAATGATATCTGATATTCCAGTCCACAGTCAAATTCCCTCAATATTCACCAAATGTTCTGTATGGTTCGTGTATTGTAATTCAGGATTCAGACTAAGGTGCTCACATTTGATTTTCTTGTCTCTTTATCTCATTTTATACAGAACAGCCAAAATGTGAGCTTTACTTTTGTTCAGGATGCTGACTGACTTTTCTTTTTTTCAAAATCTGGCACAGTTGTTCCATAGGATGGTTCACAACCCAGATTTGTTTAATTTTTTCCCATCATGATTATATTAGGGTTAAGCATTTTAACAAAAATATCACAAAAATAATGTTGTATAGTTCCCTCTGCACTATGTCAATAGACATATGATATGTGCTTTGCCCTTTATTATGTTGCTAAGTTGGAGCACTTCTTAAGATTAGATAATGGCTTTCAACGATTTCCCATTTAGAGAGAAAAAAAAGTGTAGTTACCTGCCAGCATTCATTTAATTTTACATAAACACATTCTTTGAGGTTGAAGAAAATCGGACTGCTTTTCAGTGTAAAAATAAAATATAAAAACTTTTCTCAATACATAAAACTTTTCTATACTTGAGACATAAAAACTGTTCTTGATAAATATAAAAACTTGCTCTGGTGGGCATTCTCAGGTGGGAAGACAGTAAATGGGATTAAGACAGAGTCTACTGATTATTTTTTGAGGGAATGTTTAACTTTTATTTTTCTTAGAGATCAGAGAAAAATCTGTGGTCTGCTTGACTATGTAGCCATTGTATTCTGAGTGATTCTCTCTCATTAACTGAACCACTAGGATCCATGTGTTCCCCAGAGCCAGGAAAGAATGTTGATATACACCAGACTGAGAAGAGACTCATAGGAAATGGGCTTGGTTAGTCTTTGAACAAAGGGCCATCCTGAGCCCTCAGATCCTCTGGTTGCAGTGCAAAATCACTGGCCCTCCTGCTTTAGATTCAGGGGTAGAGAAGGTCATTTGCAAGAATTGCTGATAGCAAAATAGCACCTATGCATGCCAAACCTTTCGTGTATATAGACCAAACTCTTGGGAGTACTTTTTCCTTTTGTAAATATGTCTTAGGCGATCTTTGAATGCCAAAGTTATAGTTAAAGATACATGGCAATCATTATAACCCTAAAATTATAGCTATTTGGTCTCAAACCTTATGATCACAAATGAAAACAGCCTGGGCAACACTGATTTCTTGGGCTTCATCACATTTTTCATAAAGGCCTTAAGATGAAAATGACCAAGAATTATATAAACATACATATGTTTACATATACATTCATTTTAATGATACTGCTTTTTAAAGAACCCCAAAAATTTATTTGATTTATTATACTTGATTATTATAAACTTTTGCATTTCTTTGAATCACACTATATTTTAACACTCTTTCTATGCATCTGGCATCTTCAGGCTGCAGCTATAAACACACTCTGGGGATTTTTTTAAAGCCTTAAAATGTATCAGGTACTTTTAAAATGTCCTATGGAACCACTTGGATTAGATTTGAAGGGGGAAAAATGTAAGTAATGCTTACACTGAAGATGTAGAAATTGCTTCTGAAATCACCCTGATGTATATAAAATTGAATCTATTTTTGTGACATTAAGGAAGCGACTGTCTGGATTCCAAACTGGTGTCTAAGAGGCCCTGAGATTATGTGCAAATGTGGAGGCAGCATTGAGAGAAGTAGGGCCCCAAAATAGTTGTCATATCAGAAAAGATGACAGAAGAACGTGCCTTGAGCAATTATTTCATTATTGAACAGGTGGCCCTTGTCTAATTCAAATTCTGCCTCTTTCTGTAGAGGTTTATTTACTGGGGCTTCCTGTTCCAAGTGACTGCTAAATTCAGTGACATCTATTCAATCAAGCTTCCCATTATTGTATAGAAACAATGACCTCTGGGATTCAAGGGTGACAGGGCTTTGTCAAATATGGGCTGTTGCTGTAGAGTGTTTTGGCATTCTAAAAATGGAGTGCATGTCACATTTCAAGGACAAACAATGTACATTGTTTTCCATTTAAACACTAGCTTTTATTAAGTAATCTGATTTTGATCTTGCTGCCCTATGTACTTGGTTTTTTTTTCCCCCTGTGATATTTTGCTCATTGGGATTGTTTTCTGAGTCTTTTTCTGGTGCTGCTCTACTTACATATCCATATTTAAATCTTTTTCTTTATCTCTTAGATTTGCATGTCATCTTCTCCTTGTTCATTTTCAGTCCAAACGAAAATACCTCAAAAATTCCCTACTGGATTCCTGTGACATGGGGACTCGGTGGTCTCCCTGCTCATCTTGCATTTGGCAGATTTACTTGTACTTTGTGCACCATTAGCTAACTTTGTATACATTTTCCCGCTTTAATTCTGTTGGCTCTTCCCATGTTTGATAGGCAAAGGCAACTCATCTCTAAGGGTTAGCAGATACTATGCTTTCAGGTCTTTTGCTAAGTCAGGAAAAGACATGGCAGAGAATTTGGAGGAACAATTCCATGACCATTTTCTCAGCTCCGTGTACATGCCTGGTTCTGTGTATGAGTCCTGAGCTCAATTAAAGAGAGGTGCTTAAAAAGTTTGTGTCACAATTTAAGGATAATATAAACATTTATATTTGTAAGCTTTCATAGTTTATAATGTCCTTATACAAAATACTCAGAATAGTTTCTTATTCTGGTACCATAAGATAGTTTATAGGTTTATTATTATACCCATTCTACAGATAAGGGAAGTGGAATTCAAAGAGTCTTCAAGACCCAGCTTACCCAGGCATGTGACATGTCTTAAAGACCCATTTTTTCCTGAGATCAGGGCCTGTCTACCTAGTTCTGCAAAGAATTTGAGAAAACCCTCAATAAAAGCACTTATAATAAAACAAAAGTAAGGAAAATAAATAAAAACTGGGAAAATAAAAATAATAAGATTGAGAAAAGGATACCTTAAAATGTAATCTCATAATTTTATATTATAATTGAATCAAAATATGCAGGTTGGTAGCTTCTAAATTCCAATTTGGCTCTGCTGTTTCTAGTAACAAAAGCCTAAAGATGAAGATAATTGGTAAATTTTATTAGGTACCTACTATGTGATAGATTTTGTGCTTTATGTCAACTCCACTCTAAAACTTCATAGGAATCCTATAATTTAAATTTTATTCTCAATTTTAAAATGGTAGCACACACCAGTAATCCCAGCACTGAGGCTGAGGCAGGATTATCATGAGTTCAAAGCCAGCCTGGACTACATAATGAGTTCAAGTCTAGCCTGAAGTACATAGCAAGACCCTGTTTGCAAGTAAGTCCAAAGTCATACAGAGTAGAAATAGATGAGGTGGGATAGATGACCTGAAGTCTGTGTTCCTCCTCTTTGCAGTGATTGGTAGCCTGGCACTCACCAATTTCACTGAGTGAGGCCAAGGATGACCAGGAGAGAGAAAGAGCATTATCTCCTACTGAGGGGTCAGGTGTTTTTCTATCATATGGGCAGAAGCTATTACCACAGCTCTGTCCTACACAGAGACCTGGAACTGGGTACTGCTGTGGATCCAATCAGATTCTTATAAAGTCTTATCACAGACTTTGTGATAAAGATCTCAAATAAAGCACCTCAGTTCAGCCTCACAGTAGATGCAAGACTGTAATTATTATCTGATCTAATTGACACTTGAATTAACTGATGCTATAAGATATTAAAAGATCATCCTAAAGTGGTATGAAGAATAGATAGAGGCCTGGATTCCAAAACAGATAATATCCTTCCAAACCAATGACTATCTTTGGTATTTTCTCCAAACTTAGCAATCATTCCATCATGAAAGCTGGTGAAGGAAAACAAGATGTAAAGATGAAATGGCCCTGCTGTCTGGGAGACGGTGCCTCTTCCTGTTTTTTCTGTTCATCCAAACTGCATAGAAGATGCTTCACAGACAGGTTCTGTGAGAATTGCCCCTCCACAATACTCCGAGGAAAGCAGGATCTAGACTGCTGATCCACCTTTAAGCATTCCTATGGTGGACCAATCCCGGGTCGAATGGAAAGGGATGGGAAAGGAAAGGTTCCTGCCTACAGAGAGCTCACAACTGAGAGAAGGAAAGAGATCCAACAAAGAGCATCTTTGTTTTACTACTTTGTATGAAGACAACCTGCAAAGGGAATCCCCCTTCCCCTGACTTTGTGACCAAAGTATACTTAGTAGGCAGCACGTGGTAACCTTACGGGAGATATTTACTGCTGATGAGAAGAGTGCACCCTCCCTGTCCTTTAGCACACAGATCTCGTGAACCAGTTTTTCTTAGAGCAGGTAGTTTCTAAACTTGATTCCTCACAGAACGATTTAGCAGAGTTGGGGCAGGCAGAAGGAAGCACCAGGCAAAATGTAATCTGATTATTTTAGAATCATGTTATGTAACAAAAGCAATTAAAATAGGGAAAACAGATCTGGTCTTTTTAAAATGTAGCGGGGGTTGACTGGGATTGTGACAAACTCCTTGGAAAGTTTTCTTAACCCTCTCAGGTGGATAGTGAGCCAGCCAAAGAAATGGGAAATCATCAAGATTATGATGCGTGATTGAGAACTTCTTTTTTTTTTAATTTTATTTAAAGAGAAAAAAAAAGCAAAACAGAAAAAGGGGTAGAAACAATACAGAATTTCAGAAAAAAATAAGCAGTGAGAAATCACTAGTTGATAAATTACATATTGTCTTCTTAGACATAGTTGTTCAAGTTACAAAATTAAAGCATACAAAGTAGATAGTCAAACAGTGAGACTGCAAAGAAGTTCAATGATCCAGTAACAACTTAGCAACATGGTTATGCTAATACAGAATTTCAAAAAAAAAGATAAACAATAAGAAATCACTAGTTAATAAATTACATATTGTCCTCTTAGAAATAGTTGTTCAAGTTACAAAATTAAAGCATACAAAGTAGATAGTCAAACAGTGACAGTGTAAACAGCTATGCATGCATGAATCTCTACATGTATTTCTATCCTTTCTGTATTAGAAGGAAAAAGAAAACTTAGCAAGACAAAACAAAACAAATTCCTATAAACACATGAAACCAAAAAGTTGTATCAAACCACAGTACAAGGTTATCTACAATGATTACTGTGTTATTTCTTATTATCTTCAATAGAATGTCTATATCATCAGGCATAATTGAATATAGCAGTATAATTGAGTATAGCAGTACATAACAATATTAGTAAAAATAAATCATTGTAGACAGTATAAAACTTCAAAGGCAGGTAATAATCAAACCAGAGTGGATATTCTAGTGAATGTTGTCATCTTCAGTGCAGTTGCCTATACTCTCAGACTTGATACTATCAATCATAACAGCTTTGAATAAAATCTATCAATACAAAACAGCGATCCAACAAACCAGATTCGATTACAATCAGTCATGGTAAAACAGTGTAGGTTTTACAGAGCTTTAGATTAAGGTAATAGGAAATGAAGGATGATTACCGTACTATATCCTGTTATTTTTGGGATTACTGTCTGTGCCCTCAAATCTAGTACAGGTAGAATGACTGGAACAGAATATAATACATCTAAGCAGAGTAGTGTGAGTAATGTGGGTTTTAAATCCTGGTGCACTATTAACAATATAGTGTATCAAGGCCATCTATGTTAGAGATTCTAGTTATCCTTCTCTGCCTCATTTTTGCTATGCTATTTCTCTGCCTGTTTGTCTAGTTTTCTCCTTCATTCTACTGCCTGCCCCACTCATTGAGGCCTTTCTGCCACTGTTCCTAAAATCTTGGTATTTTTTTTTCTCTCTCTCTAGAATGTCCTTCAGTATTCTCTGTAGGGTTAGATTAGTGGTCACAAACTTGTCCAGTTCCTCTTTGCCATGGAAGCATCTTGTTTCTCCATTAATTTCTAGTGACAGTTTTGTAGGGTACATCAATCTGGGCTGGAGGTTATTTTCTTTCAGGGCTTGGAATACTTCAGTCCAAGCTCGTCTTGATCTGATGGTCTGTGTCGAGAAGTCAGCTGTGATCCTGATGGGCTTACCTTTATAGGTAATCTGTTTCTTTTCTCTGATGGCTTTTAATATTCTGTTTTTATATTGAATTTCTGGTATCTTGATTATTATATGTCTGGGTGTAGATCTGTTTTGGTTGTAGGTGGCTGGAGTTCTGTATGGCTCACATAACTGAATGTCATTTTCTTTTCCCATGTTTAGGAAGTTTTTCTTAATTATTTCCATGAATAGCCTTTGTAATTCACCTGTATGTATTCCTGCTTCTTCATTCCTGTTTCTTATTCTTAAATTTTAGATTCTCTTGTCATCTTCTAGTCTTTGTATTGTTATTGCCTGTTTCCTTGTTGTTTTTAAGAGATCTTTCCTTTCATGATCACACATTGCAAACTTGTCTTCAAGTTTTGATAGTCTATCCTTAGTTTCTTTTAAATAGTTTTGCCAGCTTTCAATGGAGTTTTTAATTTCCTGATAGTCTCTTTGAATCTGCTTATTGTATTCTGTATTTTCTTTATATTCTTTATTGAATGTTTCTCTCCTTTTTTTGTTTTCCTCCTTTCTTCCATCTGTATCATCCTGAGAGATGCTTCCTGAGAGCATTTCGTTTATTACTCTACTCATATCTTGCTTTACCTGATTTAATATTTCAGCTTTGAGCTCGTCTACAAGGTCCTGAAGATATCTCTTAATGTCCATTGAAGCCATGTCTGATGTTGCGTGCTTGCCGCCCTCAGTCTCCCTTGTTTTTCCCTCTCCTGGATCAGTGCTCTCAGGGTTCTGGGCTGGGGGTCTCCTTCTGCCTCTCTCTCCAGTCATAGTCCTGGCTTCCTCCACACAGGTTATAGTGCAGGTCCCAACCCCATTCCCTGTTGACCACAGTTCCTCCGAAGCATGCTGGCAAGGGACCTCCACCCTCTCCTGCCTGCTCTTGTCACTGAGGTGTAACCAGCGGCTGCCTATGCCTGCCCCTCCCCACCCAGCCAGCCAAACTTCAGGTTCCTTCACCTGGTTAGTGCTTGCTAGGTGCAGGGAATCGATTTGGGACTGCTCATTTGGTCCTGGCCAGGGGCACAGCCTAGTCCAAGCAAATCCCATGAATCTGCTCTGGGGAGGGAGGAACCAACTGAAGTCATTGTCATTCCCAGTTCAGGCTCCTCCTGCCAGATTCCAACATGTCGCCCATTTGTTCTCGCCATTCCCATGGGGGAGGGGTCTCATTCCCAGCACTGACCATGGATTAATGTAGGTCCCTTTGCCAGCTCCACTCTCTGTTGGGCTCACCAACCCCTGACTTCAGCGCTGCTGTGCTTCCTGTGAGTGGCAGCGGGAATGAGTTTGGGCTGCTCTGCTGACCGGTGTGGATTCAGGCGGTTGCATACTTGGCAGGTTACTGCAAACAAAAACACTGTGTCCTGTAATTTTTAGCTGTTTCAGTTATAGTCCCAACATATTTGAAGAGCTTTTTTATGTTTTAATTTCTTCCTGTGTCAAGAGGATCCATGTCCCTCTGTCTGGGTCTCTCCAGGGTGTTTTATTTTGTCTTATGAGTTGTTTCTCCTGGGAGGCTTTGTATTTTGTTGCTCACTGATCAGCCATCTTGACATCCTCCTGATTGAGAACTTCTACCTTTGTTGTAGTCAAATTTGTCTCTAAATTTGTCATTTTTCTACCTGCTGTTCATTTATACCTCTAATCCTCAAAATAATTTTTATCCTGATGGTAAATAGAAGTTTCATCTGATGTTATAAATGATATTACTTTTCCCCAAGGTAAAGGCTAAATCCTAAGCATGTCTTCCTGAGCCCTCCAAGACTGCAATACATACTCCAACCATTATCCCCTCAAGTCCACTAGATACTCATTGACTATTTGTTTGAATGAAGGAGAAAATGAATGAATGAATGAATGAGCAAATAAATGAATGCATGAACTGGAATTCACACTATCTTCTAGGTCTAAGACCTAGAAGATAGAACTTCTGGTTCTACCTCTTCTCATAGTGAATTCAGTCATCTATCAAGCTGAAATCTGTTTCTGGTAATTTAGACTCATTATAATTCTCTTTTTGCACATAAGTATGTATTGGTCAGTAACCATGTGCTGGCATTTGTCTGTCCTCTGGTGTCACATAGGTTAATATTAGCAGTCTTCATCTTCCAGCAGCACTCACTTCCACCCTGGCTATTTGACTCCTTGTGGCCATCTATGTATTGTGGCCCTCCCCTCTGGCTAAGCACATTAACTACCAGCCTTCTTCAGAGTATATTACTGTTATTTAATCTGTTCCAAATCCCAATTGGCCCTTCTGGTTCCATTTGATCAGTATCAATGGAGTGTGTGGTTTTCAAGATAATCATGCCCCTCTCTAGCAGTTCAAGCAATGGCCATTGGTGCTATTTCTTCTTGTTAGATCTGAATTTACTGAAATATTCTTATTTGTGATTTTCATCTAAAGATGCTATTTGGTCCTCCCAGTTTGCAATCTCAAAATATAATGATTATTATGAATATTTATGATGGTAGTTATCATCAACCAAACATTAATAGTATAACCATTCCCAGAGTGTTATGTGTGTATCCTTAACTCATTAGTATGTTGGAAGAATTAAGTTAGTGCTGTAATTATACCTGATAATTTAAAGGTGAGGAAACTGTGGCTTTAAAAATAGAAAGGAAAAATATAGAAAGGAACTGTCTAAGGCTTCACGGTTTTAATGGAAGGGTGTGATCTCAAACCCAGGTGTGTCTGATTCCTCTAACCCCATAGCCAAGACTATTCTTCTGTACTGCTTTCTGTAAGGTATATGTTAGTATGCCCATTTAACAGACAAGGAAACTTAAGCCCATAGACATTGATTTATTTACTCACGGTAGTGGTTCTTAAATCATGAGCACCACCTGAGACCACTCTGGGAGAGGAAAGCTCTAACTCCACTATTTCCCAGGGTAGGTGCACTGCTGTCCTTAGGAGTGGAAATTTACAAAGACAAGCAGTGATGAATCACACAGTGAAAACAAGAGCTCAATAGAGCATCCTTCAGAAGGATGACCAAAAAAAGAAAAGGCAAAAGTTCTCTTTACACTGTTACATAAACTTAATGCAATCCTGATCAAAATACCACTAGAATACCTCACTGATCTAGAGACAATCTTCCTAAAATTCATCTGGAACTGGAAGAGACCTAGAATAGCAAAGGCAATCTTGGACAACAAAGGCAAGGCAGGAAGTATCATAATCCCTGACTTGAAGTTATACTACAAAGCTACTGTGATAAAATTAGCATAGTACTGACAAAAAAAATTAAAACAGACCTGAGAATCAATTAAAAAGAAAAGAAGATACAAGCATAACTACAAACACATTCAGCCACCTTATCTTCGACAAAGGGTCCAAACGTGTTCACTGGAAGAAAGACAGCCTCTTTAATAAATGGTTCTGGAAAAACTGGCTTTCCACATGCCGAAGACTAAAACTGGAACCATGCCCATCACCATGCACTAAACTAAAACCAAAATGGATCAAAGATCTAAATATTAAAACAGAAATACTAAATCTACTGAAAGACATAGTACATAGAATTCTTGAAGACATAGAAGTAGGCAGAGAGTTCATAAACAAAAACCCAACTGCATGGAAAATACTTCAAAGAATCAACAAATGGGATCTCATCTTCTTAAAAAGTTTTGCACATCAAAATAAATCACCAACAGACTGAAAAGAAAACCTATGAACTGGGAAAAAATTGGATCCAACTGTCTCTCAGACAAATGACTTCTATCTACAATATATAAACAAATGAAAAAATCAGGCTCCCAAAATTCAAAGACCCAATCCAAAAATGAGCATCCAAGATGAATACGCACTTCTCAGATGAAGTATGAAATACAAATGGTAAATAAATATGTGAAAAAAATGTCCAATGTCATTGGTCATTCAAGAGATGTAAACTAAAACAACACTGAAATTTGTCTCACTGCAAAAAGAATGGCTATCATCAAAAAATCATCCAATAACAAATGTTGGTGGATCTGCAGGGAAAAACCCTTCTCCACTGTTGGTGAGAGTGTGGACTGGTGCAACCACTGTGGAAATCAGTGTGATGATTCCTCAAAAAACTAGGCCTAGAGATCCCATTCCACCCAGCTATTCCCCTTTTGGGTATTTTTCCAGAAAAATTGAAAACATTATAACAGTGATATTTGTGAGTCCATGTTTATAGCAGTACAATTTATAATAGCTGAATCTTGGAAACAACCCAAATGCCCATCAACCAAGGACTGGATTAAAAAGATGTGGTATTTTTATGCAATGGAGTACTACTTGGCTATAAAGAAAGATAAACTTGTGACCTTTATAGGTTAATGGGTGTAAAAAAAGACCATACTCATAAGGGAAATAAATCAGGCTTGCATGTGTAAACATCATATTATCTCCCTAGAATAAGAAACTGACAGAGTAAACAAGATCCAAAAAGTACAATAGATATTTTGAAAGGGAAAGAAACTGCTCAAAAGGAAAGAACAACTGTAATGAGGGAAAAGAGAAAAGAAGAAGGGGGAATGATGTATATATACACAGAAGATAGCTAAGGTAATTTTAATATTCATTCATTCATTGAAAGAAACAGTGCTTACATTTTTTGATCAGTTTTGCATGCCTATATCTGATAATCTGAGCAACTATTTGGAAGACAATATGCAATATAATAACCATTGTTAATTTCCTGTCATCTTGTTAGAAGTTCTATATTGTTTTTTATTTTTTTATTCTCTTTAAAATAAAAAATAATTCTGTTTACAGGAACAATTACATTTTCTGGTTGCTCCTAAAATAAATTGATTCTAGGAAAAGAATTGAATGTTACATGCTTACCACCTCCAGTTTTATTGAATATTTTACAGGGATTATTGAATATCTTGCAATCATCCACTTGACTCATACCTGAAAGGATACACTTATTAAATTCATGGCTATCTAAAGTTGACTTAAATTGTTTACTTCTTGGAAGCGCAAAATGGAAATTTAAATAGCCTTGAGAAAGTAGACGAATGGTTCATTACAAATGCTAAGGAGTTAAATGAAGACAAATTTTAGAGAAGAATATTAAATTCTAAAAGGGATATAATGGTTATAATAAAAATAGTCAAATTGAAATATTAGAATATATTTAATCTGACCCAATCTCCTTTTTTTTCAAGATGAAGGATTAAATGCCAGAGAGTTTTCTCAAGATCACCTTTGAATCACTCGCTGATCCAGATGTAGTTTTAGGACTGTGACCATTCTGGTCTTGCTTGCTGCATGTACTGTATAGTCAATAGAAATGTGTTTCCCAGTCATTTTTATGGATCTCCAATCTAATTTCTCCACAGATAGAACCTTCTCCAACTGGATTATAATTTTTCATTTCATTATTACAGGAGTAACTGAGGTGTTCCTTTAAATAGTTATTGCTACCAACTATAAGGGAAGTACTGTAGGGGTTGTAAAGATAAATACGACACAGTTTCTACCTTGAAGGATATTACTCTTCTTTATGAGGAGACTCGTAAATGGATTCATTTCAATAAACATGATAAGTGACAGAGAAAAGGTATGTAAATTGTCCCAGGAACACTTAGTAGAGATTCGACAAGGAATTATTCTGCTTAATGTGAGTTAGAGGATACTATGTAAGGAGACAGATTTTTTATTTTAAAGAAGTGAAAAAGAAGATCTGTCCAAGGGGAAGAGGTGACAGCTTGCAAGTATAAGAAGCATAGTGGGCTCACGTGAGTTTAGTGTCTGGGTACTCTTTGCTGAGAGCAAATGACCAGAGGCAAGGTTGAAACTGTAGCTGAGCCCTGCTGGGAAAGCAGCTCTCATCTGTGGCCAACTTAAGTTCTCTCTCCAAGGTTAGCCTATTTGAAAATTAAAGTGATCCTCGTGTTAAATATCCTCATGTTTTGTTGAAATCTGCCTTCACGTGCTTGTTGAGTTAGATAGATTCATATTTCCATTGCAGATAAGTAGAAAGAATGTTTTAACTTCACTTTCATTGTAATTTAGCCCACCATTCTTTCTCAGTGTCTTTACAAAGAAACCTCTTTGAAGCTACAAAGCTGAAGTTGCTTTTGACAATTTATGCTGGGCCACTACATCCTGGGAAGAAAATAGAATTATTCTTCCACCTCACAGGTGGTCTTGAATTATAACAGAGCTCTCAGAAAGTGCTTGTTAAAGTAATCAGGGATAAAGAAGTGATGCTGCAAATGTAAATATGTAGTTGCTAGGTAGCAGAATAAACCAAGATTAGAGACTTTTTTTCTCAGCTCAAAGCTACAGCATCAATAAGTTAAAAACAGATAACTATACTAGCTAACATTTTTGTGAGTGATTATTGGACAAAGCACTTTACATGCCTCATTTCACTTAATATTCTCAACAACTCTATGATGCAGATTAAGGAAATTAAGGCTCAGAGAATTTAAGTAACTTGCTGAAGGCCAAAACATCTACCAAGAACCAAGCCTGTGTTTGAACCAGGGTTTATATGATTGACTATCAGCAAATGCTTCCTCTTATGATCCTTTCTTCATTTGACTTTTACAGCCCTTGCACTTCACCTTCCTCCCCAGCCATTTCTTCTCTTTCTTCTTTATTGGTTCCTCTAGTATTTCCAACCTCTGACCTTTAAAGGGCCTTAGACTTTAGTCCTGAGTATCATCTTTTCTGCCAATACTCACTCTGAGTGGGTGGTGATGACAATTGAGATAAGGAGCACAAGAAGCTGGTGGGGGGAGTTTAAATCTCGCAGTTAGTTACGGACACTATTGAGTCACGGAGGCAATGTCCTGTAGGCCGTTGGATCGGGGGCCTGGAGCTCAGCGGAGGAGTTTGGTCTGCAGACAGAAATGTTTGTCACCTTTTGTGTGCAAGGTGATTGAAGATGTTGCCACGAATACGAAAACGAATATCCACAGAGGGAAAATACGTTGCCCAGGGCCATTTAGCAAGTGAGTGAAAGTCCAAAACTTTGAACTGGGACTTACCTATGGGAATACCTGTACAATAGCAGTTGATCTTAGAAAGTCAGTGAAAGAGTCACAGGGTTGATTGTCACCATGATTTAAAAATAGCATGTGAAGAAATGGAAGGAAAAAAGCAGAGAGCAAGGGATGAGCACACTCCTACCTGTTCACTGCATTATCATCTCCTCGGATCTCTGCGTAGTCTACATATTTGTGAAGGAGAAAGTCGAGGCATTCAGTTACTTAGCCAGGCTCACTCTCTCAGTGGGATGCTCTTGACTGGGTGGAGAGGCCAGCCCACACCATCAGATACTGAGTATATCTCAAATCCCTCCTGGCCTCCAGAGAAGATAAGTTGTCAAGGGAGTAGGAGAATCTACAACCAAAATGATCCACAGGAAATTGCAGTTCTACTATAAAAGGTCCATGTGGTGGGGAACAGACAACAGAGCTATGGTGTGGTACATGCAGTAAAAGTATAAACAGAAACTGACAAGAGATGACATCTGGTGAGGAAAGGCTGTTCTGGCCCATTAACCATGTGATTCATTTCTTTTTACCTTTCCAACCATCTGAGTTGACTTCCTAATTATATAAAAGCTGGAAATGAAATAAAATTTTAATTCTCCTTAATGGCGAGGATATATTCAACAGAGATAGAGCATAGATCAATTATGGCGTACTCCTCTTTCCTACCTTCCACATCCAGGTCAACACCAAGTTTTTACTAATCTGCATCTTCAATATATCTAGAACCCATGGGTTTTTCCTCCATAGTCATTACCTCCATGCTTGTCCAAAACATCTTCCTCTCTAACCTCAATACGATCCACAGCCCCCAAGTAATTTTCACATTCAACTTTGTTATTCTCTCATCCATTTTTTTCATAACAGACAGAGCATTTCAAGGTACATCTTAAGCTAAAGACCAAAGTCCCATCCTGACCTTACATACATTGCCTTGTTTGCATCTTCCAGGCTCTCACATCTAAAATCCCCTTTCTTTGTGAACTCTAGCCCTCCTGCATTCTTCTTTCAATACTTAACTTTTCCACGCTCCTTCTACCAGGGGACTTTTGTACATGCTATTGCTCTGACTAGAACAGGGTTTAGCAATTTATAGATTATAGGCCAAATCCAGCCCACTGTGTCTGTTGATATGAATAAAACCACATTGGAACCTGGCCATGCTTCTTGTCTGTATATTTCCATGGCTGTTTTTGTGCTACATTGGTACAGCTGAGTGGAACAGGGACCATCTAGCTCACAATGCTTAAATTAGTTACTCACTGACCCTTTACAGAAATGCCTTGCCACCACACAATCTAGAGCATGGTCCTCTAATTAACTCCTTTAGAACTCAATTATTGTGTTTATTCTTTTCATGACCTTGTTTTTCCTCTATTAGATTGGTTTACTTTTTAAAGATACTATCATAGAACTGTGCTCCTTCTTTTTCTCTCAGCACTGATCTCAATTTCCAAATGTATTTATTCAATATCTGACTCTTCTACTGTATGGCACACTGAAAGAGGGAAGGACTGTTCATGTTTTGTTGCTACTACACCCTCAGCCTGTATCACAATTTGTAGCTCAGAGTATATACTCAAAACACTTCATGGTGGCTAGACAGATTAATGGATCAATAATAAATAAGCCTCAGGCACAGAAATTCTGTATCTATGGACAAAATGAAAAGGAATATTTAGCAATTTTGATACAGTTGACATCATGCATAATTCTATTTTCAGCATCCAGAATTGGGTGCAGGCAGAGACAGGAATCAAAGAATGTTCCCTTCTGAGTCAGGTACAACCTCATCTTAGCCTCTCTTCTTTTCCTGCTACTAACAGGCCAATACAAAGGCCAATAAAAAGACATTCTACAATTCCCTCTATATGGCTTCTGCAAACTAGGAGTTGCTACTGAAAAGAGCCTCAAAAAGTCAATCATTGGCTGGTTGAGGAATGTGAATCAATTACTCCTCCAATCATATAAGAGGAAAAGATATTAACAGATAATCTTCAGACCATATACAAATATAGGCAAAGTCTCAGATGAGTTACTATCATTGCCAACGGAAGAAGAAAGAAAACTGGTAAGGAAAGAAAGCAGATATAACAAATTATGGTTCTCTGCTGGCCCGATGGCCTCAAAAGTAGCCATGGAAACATGCCTTAACTAAAAAGGTACTGGGAGACAATAGGCACCTATAACATTGCTCCTATTTGCATGGTCATGGAAAGCTGGCTTCATTGCACCATTATTTGAGACCCAAGGTATTTCCCTAGTTATTGCAACCTACTTATTAGGCTAAATGGAAGATATCTGGACCATGTTGATTTTCTAGGTGAAAAGAGGTCAAGATGAAATGATAGAATACCAGCAGGAAATGAAAATAGGTTCCTTGGGCTACTTCAGGAGTTCAAGGAAATCATCTGAATTGAATTGGATTTTAAAAGATGAGAGGTTGCAGTAAATCAAAGTGGAAAAGGAGAAACAAGTGATTGCTCTTTGTTTTGGTGTAATACATCACCTGAAACTTTAATAACATGAAAGTAAAACCACTGTATTTTGCTCACAATTCTGTAGGCCAGGGGTTTGGACAATATACAACATGGACTTGTTTCTACTTGAAAATGTGGGAACTTGACTGAGATAAATTGAATGGCTAGAAATGGTTGAGACAGTTCCCCTAGGGCTATATGTATAGGACATCAGTTTTAGTTGCTGTTGTTGTTGTTGTTGCTGTTGTGTTGTTGGTTTTTGTTTTGTTTTGTTTTTCATCCCTAACAGATGCTACTTAGGAATGCCCAAATGGATCTTTTATATATACATATGATCCCTAGACCAAAATGACTACAACCTCTGGAGGAGGATGGGCTTGTTCTTTCTCTCTGCATCTTGTTTAGGCTTCCTTATAGCATGGCAGACTCACAGTAATCAGATGTCTTGCATGATGTCTGGCTTCACCCAGAGAGAGTATTTCAAGAAAGCCATGAGGAGAGCTAGTCTCCCAGAAAACTACGTCCATAACTTTCCAGAATCACTTCTTCTGCCTATAATTATTAAAAGCAGGCACAAACCAGCCTAACTTGAAGCTCATAGAGTCTCCATCTCTCTATGGGACAAATAGCATATGTATATGGGAACAGAAGGACTTGATAATGATCCTCTCAGAGAAAATACATATATAGCAACAGAGAGTTATAGAGAAAGTCTATCTAGCAATGTAGTTGAATAACAAATAGGGATATATTCCAAATTACTGGTTTCCACTTCACTTAGTGATAATTCTGCTTTTACTAGGATATCATTTGACAGGATCTCTGAAGATTTCCTAAATCTGGAAAGAAATTTTACTCTTTTACAACTCCTTAGAAATATATTCTTTCACATACAGATCCAAAAGACATCAGTAATGGTAATTATAGTGGATTGGTCACTTGTGGTCAATTTAAACACCAGCTGAACTGAATCAGTGTGGTGCTGAGTGTAGATGGCCCACCTGAGGACTGTTGTCAGCATGAAAAAGGAGACCTGCAAAGAAAGAGTAGTGTTGTAGGTTCTCCTAAGTGTTGTTGTTTGGAACTGTTGGTTCTCCTGGATGAGCTTGTCATGCTGGCTTCCCCAGTGTGAATTCAGCCATTATCATCAAAAGAGCTCAGGACCTTTTCACAGAGAATGGCTGTGGTTCACTTTTGAGGAACTCTGGTCCTTACTTTAAGCATTCTTCCTGGCTCCAGAGGGGGAAATGTTTACTGTTTAACCTCCAGGAGATGTTTGTCATGCTAGCTTCCGTTGTACTCAGCCGTTCTCATCATCGGAGGAATTTGGAAACTCATTGTCACTGAGGATGGCTGTGGTACTTTTGGGAGGAGCCCTGGTCCTTTCTTTGAGTGTTGCTTTTTGGCTCTCTGTAGAACCCTCAACCCACTAGCACAGATCCTTCATCCTGCTGACATATACTTCATATACTTGCTAGCTTCCACTGCTGACCTTCAGGCCTTCCCAAAGCAGATCCATAAAACAGATGTGTATGAGTCATTGTCTTGAGTTCTAGGCCTCAAGTTGAACTCATGGGAGGCATTGTCATGGCTCTAGGTCTTCAGCTGGACTCATGCAAGATATTGCCATGGAATCCAGGCCTTCAGCTGGATTTTCTAGGTCTTTAGTGTTGTGGACAGATTTTCTTCACTTTCTTGTATTTAACTCTGGGTGACCATCATAAAATAATAGTACAAATTCTGTATCCTGTATGTAATTGTTTTCCTTGAAACCCATGACTACAATAGCAATTTTTCCTTAGAACTTTAGAATGTAGAGGTAGGGTAGAAAGCGTGTATTTATATCTCTGCCTATACTGCTGGTTCTCTGAAGTCAGGCAAATTTTAACACTTTTCCCAGGAAGCTCCTTCCATTGGACTTGTAATTATGAATGTTTTGTCCTTCCTGTTCTATGTGGAGTATTAGTTTCATGAGGTTAAGTGGTAGGAGATCACCTTGAAGAGACAATCATGGACTATGTCTTGTAGATACTGAATACTAGAGAATTTGAAATCTATTATTTTCCACAAGTAGCTAACACAGATTTTTAAGAAATGTAGGAGAAAGTTTGTGTTTAACTGAGAAAGATCACCCTGATGATAGTGAGATAAATGTGATGAAGTAAAGTTGACTTAAAAAAACAAATATTGTTTCTGCATATATCATACTTGTAAAAAATGACTCAGCACAGGATACTGGTGCATGTGGAAATTTTATTCCAGACATACACATCTGTCTTGGTTACTTTTCTCTGAGAACAAAATACCTAATGCCCAAAATGAAGGAAGGAACCATTTATTTAGCTTACAGTTTGTGAAGGTTTCAGTCTATACTCAGCTGGCTCCAAGGCCAGGTGGCATGACTGAGGGGCAACCATTCATGTTGGCTGTGGCAGATACCAAAAGCAACAAGAGCAAAGGGTAAAAGGGGCAAAAGAGATAGAGCAAGCCACTTTTCCTCCCTTATTGTATGCAGGCTATCCACCTCGAGGTGGGGCAAGCACTCACACCACCAATCCCAGCAATAGTGAACCAATCACAATCACTGAATTCAGCCACCTTCCAAAGCCCTGCCCACCATGACAGCAGGAGATTTTGGGGGGACACCCAGACACAAACCACAACATCCAAATCTACACACATATACACACATCTGCTGCACAGAGTGACAATTATTACCATTATGTTGTTGATTCTTTGAAATAAAGCAGTGGTAGAATATAGGAATGGTTTTTAAATCCAGTATATTGATTAGATCTCCTGATTTGCTTCACATTTTTTTGATCAGTCCATATTTTGAGAATTGATACTTGGAAATACTTGAACATGTTTGATTTTGAAATGAGTGTCTTTATTCAGTTAGTCTCTCATTGGGCCAATTCAGTTTTTCCAAGGTGAAAACCCCTTTTCATCTTCAGCGTCTTTGATCTAAGCTAGATGAAATTCCCTCTGATCTATAGATGTGACAGAGGCTCAAAAAGTAAGAGTCATTCCAAGCTAGCAGAGTCACTTCTGTCTCTAGTGCAGTGGAAACCCAAGTGGTCATCCTCTGAGTCTTCAACCAGCTGTGCTCTGTCAAATATATACACTTGCAAATCTGGTCCCTAGGCATTCACCCTGTAATTCTTCTCATTCTGCCCTGTCACTCTTCTTTCAAATTGAGCTTTACCTAATAACTCAATGTCATTGTTATGCTTTGCTTATAAAATAACTACTTGCTTAGCCTGTTCCCCAATTTAAAAATGCAAATCTCAACCTGTCACTGTCCAATCAAAACCCTGTTACTGGCTCTTCATTGCCTTCAGAATGAAGTGAAAATGCACCTTGTGGCCCATAGAGGCCAAAATGATCTGACTTCTCCTCATGTGTTTAATTCTCATTTCTGGCCACTATCTGGTTTCCTCAATATAGTACAGTCATAATTATCTTTTTTCTCATTCTTTGAAAACATTTAACACTTTATAATATAAAGGCTTCCACAATTCAGTTCCCTTCCTCCAGAACATGCGCCCCTTCTGTCATTCATTGTTTAGCCACTATTTATTCTTTTGGTTTAAATGTCACCTGTTTAAGGTCCCTAAATATCCAGTTGAAACAATTGCCACTTATTTTTTCTCATAGTACTATATTCTTGTTCCTCTTAGCACATATTGGAAATACTATGTATGCAAATGTTTACTGATTTATCAGTTTTAAAATGCCTATCTCCTTTGCTAGACTGTAAAGTCACAGTGTACAGGCTACTTTTGTTTTGGCCACCACTGTATCTCTGAAGTCAAGGATGGTGCCTAGTATGGGGTAGATGATTGATTAATATTTGTTGAATGGATCACTTGGTAATATTGTATTCAAGATGGAACCCAATAGTTCACTTTAACTATTCAGTTCAATCAATTTGTCTAATATACCACTGGAAAAAATAAGGGCCAGCACACAGGTAGATTTTTCTCTTAAATTTTAATCAGATGTGAAAAAAGGAAAACCATTACACTAGTCAGGGAGAAATTTAGAGGGCTCACTTGCAGCTGCATCTCTTGGTTCTAATCCTAGAATCTTTATCCTAATCATTAGTTCTAAAGGCACCAGTGTATGCTTGGGACTATTCTTTAGAACCACTTTGTGAACCTGCTGCCCCTCACCTGAGACCTCTCCTCTATCCTCTAAAGGGCTGTAAGCTTCTAACTTTTAATCTTCCTGAATCACAGCTTCTCTGTCTCCAATTTTATCCCCCTCTGGGTCATCCCAAAGTCTCTCATAATCTGAAGCATCTATTCACCCTTATGTAAAGAGACATGTCTCATTATCTTTAAAATGAAATACAAAAGGAACTAACATGTCATTGAGCCCTGTGGGCCAAAGACTCTACTATGTATGTATGTTGTATTATATATTCCTCATCACTTGTGAGATGGTAATTGTTACTAGGATTCTTTCAAAAAGTGTGAAGAAGTTCAAAGAAATTAAGTAACTTTCTCAGTGTCATGTAGCTATTAAGTGGAAGAGCTAGGATTGAATCCTAATCTTTTTTCTTATCTTTCTTTACTCTAATTTGCTGTCTCCCAAATAATAAGAAATATTCAGCCATGGAGAAAATGGCCTACATGGACAGTGATATATTTAAATCCCAGGGTATGGGCTAATCCTTACTCCATTTATTCTTAAGATTGCAGTAGTCTCTTCAGAGTCTATAGCATAACAAGTTTCTGAATGTCATTGCTATTTATTCATTCATTCATTCAATAATATTTCTTGAGCATCTAGTATGTGTCATGGCTCTTGTGCTGTATCAGTGAATGAAGCAAATTTTTAAATTTTCCATCTTTCTGTATCTCACATTCTAGTGCAAAGAGAGATAGAAAATAAGCAATGGAGCATGAAGTATTAGTGAATTATATGGTATGGTAGGAAGTAATAAGTATTCTGGAATAAAGGGCGAGAGTGAGTAGGAATGGACATCATAATTGGGAGAGAATTTCAGCTTTGTAGAAGATGACACTTGAAGACTTTAAATGGGTGAGAGATATAAGCCACGTCAAAGAAGAGCATCCTGCTAAAGGTGCCCAAGGAAGAGTGTGCCTGACACATTGGAAAAAAGGCTAGGAATCCAAGGCCCAGTTCCAGCTGCAGAGCCCAGGGAGAAAAGTTTACTTGATAAAAAGTGCTCACTATTCTTGACTTGACAAGACTAAGAGATCCAAACCCATGGAGCCCATGAGCTGTATGAACTTCTCTAAATCGTTCCAGAAGGCGCCGTTGTAAATGGGTTGAACCCAAGATGCTTCTGATGAATATCAGACTCTGTACCTGTAGGGGCTCAATCTCACTGCCATCAAAACCTTCTGGGGCACAAAGCAGGACCATCAATCTTCCATCTCCTTATTCATGGTAAAATACACATCCATTACAGGAATCCTGCTGTGAGCCATAGCTTTTGGGAATTCTCATAGTGTGGACTCTAATCTTTCTTAGTATAGGAAGATCTGACATTGAGTCCTCCCTCCTCTTGCCCATTGTGTTCTGATTTTGCTCCAATTTGTCTGTAGTGACTATTCAAGTCTTTTTTTAATATACTTACCATACTATGATCATGACAATTTCCAAATCCCTACAAAACCTAATACATTTACCTTCTTTAGACTCAATCACTGGGCCTTGACTGGCAAAGAGCCCAGTGTAATGTTGTTAAGGATGTTAACTGGCATAGTCACTTCTGTCATTGTTTCTAAAAGCCTCTTTTTTGTCTTACCCTAGATGTGGTGAGTGTTTAGTTACAATTCCAAGATATTTATTTAGCGTGAATATTTATTTGTTAGGCCATTGTTTCACAAATCTATCACATTATACTTTTTACTTAACAAAATCACTTAATTAGTGTTTTATTACTGGAATGGACTGTCAGTTATGTGGCTAATTCATTTACTTAGGGAATTAATTTTTATTTGATTAAAGCCATTCAAAGTGCATTGTTAACTCTTTAATTATTAAAGATTGCTGTCAATAGCAATTCATGTCATAAGGAAAATTAAACCATTTATTTTCTTTGAAATACAAATGCTGGAAAACTCCAGAAAAGTGTTAAGAGGGTAGTTTAGTACCTTTCATGAATTAAAACAAAAAATTCATTAATTTGAATGGCTCAGAATACTTGGCAAAGCTAAGCAAGATTGCCTAGAAGATTTTGATTAGACTCTTTAGAAAGAATTATGGTAATCTACTCTCACATGTGTATATTTCTGTAAAGCCTGTGTTTCTTCATTTACTTTCTCTCTTTGGATTTTCACAAAAACATTGTGGAATGATATTAGGTTTTGTGACTGACATCCTCTGAGATGGCCCCAATGATCTCTGCCTCTTATTCTACAGCTTTGTATAATCCCCTTCCTGTGAGTGCAGATTAGATCTGATAACTACTTTCTAATGAAAGAATATGATAGAAAGATAACATTCACTTTCAGAGTTATGTTATAAAAAGATTGGCTTCTGTCTTGGCTCCTCTCACTTGCTCTGTGAGAAGTCAACTGCCCTGAGAGTTGTCTCATGGAGACGCCCCACTTGTCAGGAAACTGGGAGAGGAGTTTCAACCAAGTCAACTGATAAGATATCAGCAAGGAACAGATGTCCCTTATCTAATATCCCACAAGAAAATTAATCTGCCAGAAATCACAGGTGTGAACTTGAAATCAGAGTTTTCAAGTTGAATCTTCAGATGAGATGATTATAACAGCTGACAGTTTGAGTGCAACCTTTTGAAAGATCTTAATCTAGAGGAATCTAAGCTGCACTTAAACTTCTGACCTGCAGAATCTGTGAGATAGATGTTTGAGGATAGCTTGAATACAAAAACTGATAAATAAGACTGGTTGTAGCAGTGCATACCTGTAGTCCCAGAATTCAGTAGGCTGAGGCAGGAGAATTGTTGTGAGTTCAAGGACTGTTTGGGTCACATAGTGAGTTCAAGGCCAGCCTGGACTATATAGCAAGACTCTGTCTCAAAAGAATTGATAAATAATATATGACAATGTAGAGATATTAGAATAGTTGACCCAAAGTCTTTTAATTAATAAATAGTGCAACCAGGATTAACCTTTATTATACTGATACATCTCAATAGACAAAATAATGAGGACTACAACTCACTCACTCACTGCAGCTG
Source organism: Hydrochoerus hydrochaeris (assembly GCA_004027455.1). Lineage (NCBI taxonomy): Eukaryota > Metazoa > Chordata > Mammalia > Rodentia > Hydrochaeridae > Hydrochoerus > Hydrochoerus hydrochaeris. The sequence continues at coordinate 59,077 of PVLA01003325.1, forward strand.
TCAGAGAACCTCAAAGTTTGACATATCACAAGGACAGCTATTTGAGGCTACTTCCTGATACCCATTATTCTCTTGTGACCCATGCACTTTCATCATCATGAGAAGCCCCTGGGATTTGTGTGTGTGTTTGTGTGTGTGTGTGTGTGTGTGTGTGTGTGTGTGTGTGCCAGAGATCGAACTCACAATATCGCATTTGCCAAGCAGGCACTTACGCCACTGAGCTAAACCCCTGGCCCCAGCCCCTGGGATTTTTGAGAAGCTGGCAAGAATGCTTGAAAGATGTTTTCAATCAGAAGTTGAACCAAACTTTCCCTTTTTGGCCACTCATCAGTCTTGAACCCATAAAATGGTTGTTATGGTAGTTACTAAACATCTCTGGCCCCAATCTAAAGCTGTTAAATACTATGTTTAATGTATGGAGTCAAGTTATCTATATTTAATATGCTCTCTGATAAACTCATTCAGCACAAGAATTTGGAATCCACTCTATGAAACAAAGGGTGTTGGCATTCAGTGATCAGCCTCTGTAATTCAGCAGTTGAAAATCCTTTAAGTTGAATCTGACATTGATACATTGCTTTATTAGTTCTTAATCTTTTTGTTAGTTTTTCCCCAAGTATAAACCATCATCTGTGGTTGCTTGCATTTTTTTTTTCGGTACTACCAAGCTGAACTACCTCATTCATTCACTAAAAGCAAAATAGAAAGTTTTTTTCTGTTTTATGAATAGCTCTGGAAACTTTTATGAAAAAAAAAAGTTTACTACCTGAGGCTCTCTTAGATATCTTCTACTCCTTTGTTATACAAAGAGTGATCCATGAACCATCACCTAGGAATTGGTACAAATGCAGACTTTTAGGCAGCATTCCAGATCCACTGAATCAGAATCTTCATTATGAAGTATCTCAGACATACAAATTAAAGTTCAAGAAGCATTTGTCTAATTTAGCTCCTGAATTAAAAGTTTACAGAAGTGAAGAAATTGTGTGAGATAATTTAATAGTTAAAGCAGTATGAAAACTCAGGTCTTAAAACTCCCAAACCATGTCTTTCTAGTAATAGTTTTCTTGGCTGTGTGGTTTATTGTAGCCGCATCCTAGGGCCAAGTACTCAGGACACTTTTCAAAATGGAAAAAGAAGGATTCTACATTATACCTCATGCAATTGCAAACTCATTTTAAATAGCTGTTCCACATTTAAATTTTTTCTTCCAGGCAAGGTTAGTCATTTCATTTTCTCTTTCCATTCATCAATGAAAGACAAAATCACCTGTCAGTCTGGGGATTGTAAAATCTTTCAAAATTGAGTTTTTCTAGTTTAACTTAGTATTACCCTGTCACTGTTTTTGCATGCCTTTGTCTTATTACAATTTTGATGAATGATAGATAGAAAATAAGAACAGCTTGCATTTTCAGTGTGAGGCATTAAAGCTTTTCCCCTTCCATATCTCATCTTTCTAGGAGAATGTGGGACCTAAACATTGGTGATAAATATACAGAGCAAAATGCCTATTGGATTGTTTTTAGTGTGTGCATGACTCTGGAGCCAATAAGAAAGCCCAAATCATGTCCAGTCCAAGAAAGAGTCACACTGAAACCAACAACTTCTTTTCTGAGAAAAGTATATTGGATCTGGGTGTAACTAAAATCACCAGAAAGCCCATCTGAAGAAACAAATGCATTTCAGGCAAATGTGACTTATCAACCTCCCTAATAGAAATGAGGCAGCAAATAGAGCTCATGTTTCTCTCACCATAGGTACTGGGAAGGTATGAGAAATGGACCTGAAAAACAGAAAAGTTCTTGCTATGTTCATCACCATGGTATAGGATTAATATGCAGAGCCTTACATTCCTGACAAACAAGTGAGTGTTTGCTGAGCAGTTACAAGATCCTGAAGATGCACTGCTAGGCAGCAACACAGATATGGTACCTGACTTCCTGGCATATACCATATAGTAAAGAATACTGAACTTCAATCATTTCACTATTACTTATTCAGTCACTGTTACAGTTCATAAGATGACCTATATCCAGAAAGGTACACTGTAATTTATAGAGGCGATATATGTCACATCAGACCCTCACTTGGGGATGGAGGCAGACAACAATGTCTTTCTTGGTATCGCTATGTAGAAAAGTTAAAAGATTATTTCTAGGGAGTACTCATCACCTAGGATTCTACTATTAACATTTTGCCATACTTACTTTGTCTTCTCATTTTTCCATCCTTTAATTCATTGAGTTTCTTGGATCTCGAGAATTTCAGACATGAGTAAAATTCCTTTTCCTTCCAATACCGAATTGTATGTATCACTGATGCAGGTCCAATATTCTATTTTTTCCATTGGCATAAACTTTACCTACAAAGAAATGCACAGATCTTAATCTTTCCATTTCATGAGTTCAGCATCTAAATATACTTGTACAATCCAAAACTCTGAGCTTCCTCATTCCCTTTCTCAGCCATTCTCTCCCACCTCGTCACACAAAACGTAACATTTCTTCCCCCTCACAGTCACTATGTCCTTTCTGTAAGAGAAGTGACTTGTAAAGTTGAGTTCTGAAAAATGAATAGGGATCCATTTGACTCGGAAGCTTGTGTAAAGATTATCTGCACAGCATGTGAAGCTCTCAGGCAGGCGGGGAGATGGTGATAAGGAAACTGTGCCTGCAGCCATGTGGGCAAAGACAGAGAAACTGGCAGTGGGGCAGGTGAGAGGGGTGAGAAGCAGACCAGTCACAACCTTGAAACTGCATTAAATATTAAAGGTATAAAATGTTGCTGAATCACAGCAATTAGCCAATAAACAAGGTGAGAAGAGAGGTGATATGCTCGTCTTTGGACTTCTAAAACGGAAGAAGCAAGAGGGAATTCGGAGATTTACAGTGCTGCTTGTCCCGCTGTCACCTGGAAAGAGGGCAGCAGCTATGAGGCGGTGGAGAGAAATGACCCTCTCTCTTCCTCCACGGTGCCGACTTCTGATGTGGTCGGCTTCTAACAGTTTTGTCATAGTGTTTTATTTCCCCTTCTTATCTTCAGTTTCAGAGATACTGGCATGAATTTTTGCAGAAACTGGTTCAGAGAAGTTAAATAATTCACTCAAAGTCCCACCACTAGTAAGTGGTTGTATAAAATTTCTCACTCTGGTCTATTTATATCCAAAGTCTATACACATTTGATCACTTTCTGGTCTTCAGAAAAAAACTTTGTGAGTCCCTCAGATTTTCTACTTGATCACTGCTCCCCTCATTATAATGGACTCTTCAAACACTCCAGATAATCAGCATATGATATATGCATGTATGAATATGCTAAATGAGACACATGAGTCTGATAAGTAATGTGGATTAATAAAAGATTTAATGACACGAAAATTTTTAAAGCAAAAGATTGCCCAAGTTTCTACCATCCCAGCCATTCAGGTTCCCACTATGAGGATGAATTCCTCATCTGTAATCCAGGTTTTCCTTTAAGCAAAGACATTGGCAGAGGACAACATGGATCTTCCACTGCTTGGTTTTGTTAATGCTGACTGTGGCTCTGTCAGTTACTGAAATGACCTCAGGACTCATTTACATTCTTGTGCCTATAGCCTCAATTAATTCCTGTATCTGTAAGCACATCCTTTCTCATATGGTCTCAGATGCCACCCCATATCATTCCTTCATGTTTGCAAAAATATCAAAATATTTCATTTACTTTATTATTTTTGATTTAAATAATGTGTCTTCTAAGACATGTTCCTTTAAGTGTGTTTTTTTTTTATTTTCTATTTAAGTCAGCTGTGCATGAAATTTCTTACTGGTAATATCAAGTAAACACAATGATATTAATCTTTCCAATATTAAGTGATCCCCACTCTGCCTTTCACATATTTCATTCTCGTCAGATAAATAGCACACTCTCTAGGAGCTCATCCCTTGAAAACCAATATCCTTACCATATTTTATCATCAGTTTATAAAATTATTTAAGAACATATTTTACTGTCTATTTTCTGCTTGGGTATTTTCTGCTGCTTGACGTTCATTATTTCCCAAGTGAGTTATTTTCAAACATAAAGTTCTCTGAAAGTCCAAATGAATAGTGAATATGCAAAAATTAAACAATGAACTTAAATGTTACAAAAAGAGCTTGTGATTCTAGTGAGCTAAAAGCACATCAAAAACCCAGAATTGTATCCTTTGTCCTGTGACAATGAACAATATATTTCTGATCTCCCAGATATGTCCCTTGCCTTATTCCTTTACTTCATAGCTCAATCACTAAGTGGCTAAGACCAAAGAACTACCCCAGTGTTGCTTCTGTCACACCCCGTGACTTTTATTACTGTGTCAATTGGAGTACATTTATAAAACATATGCTGTGGAACACTAGTATTAGCACTTTGGGTGTCTGTTTTCCCACTGATTTTTGTAAAATTGTGACAAATGGGGAAAATTGTTCCAAACTATTTTAAATAATAAAACACTTTCATGACACAAAATCATACCTAGAAGTCTAGGTATGATTTTAAAAAAATAAAAAGCCTTCTAGCTTTTATTGGAACAGAAGTTAAAAAAAAAAGTGTTTGCCAGAACATATACACGTAACAGAGTGAGAAGGAGACAGAGACAGAGACACAGAGAACAACAGAGAGAACTGTTATATCTAACAAACCCTTTTTGATAGTGCAATTCACACCTAATCTATAGAGGAATTTCTGGACAGAGTTCTTTCCTAACCCTGCCTCAGCTCTTAGAACAGTAAGTTCAGATAATAACAATTTGGTTATTCCCTCCCTTCTAAATCAGATGGATGAAACTTCCCACTTGGGGTTGCTCAAAATGAAAATAAATCCAATTGCCAGTCACTTGAGCAGGAAGGATGTGAGTCACAAGAGAAGGGCCATGATGTGAACAACACCCTTTCACACCCAGCAGTGTACAACACACACAGCTGACCACATGTGGTGCTCCTGTGGAAGCTCGCATCAGAGGTGTATCAAGAAAGAAGGGTTCCCCAATTGTGAATCTTTTGCAGAGTTTGTCCCTTCACAGAGAGATGCTTCTTTGCCTTATTATTGTATTAATATCACTGGAGGACCAGTAACCCAGCCTTGGCATAGAGACACAAAGTGACCCCAAGGCTAGTGTCCTATGTCAGGATATATCCATGGGATGCAGCTTTCTTTGCATCTTGTCAGTGGTGACTGTCATATGGATCTATACATGAAACTAAACACACATGCATGTGTGCACACGCGCGCACACACACACACTGCATGTAAAACTAAAGAAATCTAAATGAGGTCAGTGAAACATATGAACGTCAGTTTCTTGATTATATGTTATACTATAGTTTGCAAATTCTAACATTGAGGAAAACTGGGAAGGGTACTTTGGGACCGCTGTCTGTGATTTGTTACAATTGCATACAAATCTACAATTTCAAAATAGAACTTCTTAATCTGAATCAAGCTGGAGCCTGGTGATGAGTTGGCACTGTACCATTTGATCGTAACCACGTCCACCAGATGACTTAGTGCATTGCATGTCTTCCCCAGTCACTGATCACTTGCCAGCCCAAGCATGTGTTAAACCTGCTCTGCCAGTCTCAAGTAATAGTGAAGTGGTTTATTTGGCTCTGTTTTCCAGAATAACTTTTGGCAGAGGTTTGTCTAATTTATTGGTGTTTTCAAAGGCAGAAACCAGCTTTTCCTTTTCTTCAGTTTCTCTATTGTGTTTTTAACTTCTACATGTTCCATTAACTTCTGTTCTTATGTGTTTATTTACTTTCTTGCTTTCAGTGACTGCTTTTCACATCAGAAGCTGCAATTGTATTTTTCAAACCCCTCTCCTTTATCCACCATATGTTGCATTACTGCAGTGGCTCATATTTCTTCTTCATTTCTCTTTGATCTATCTAAGTGTGTTTGCTTTATAGTCTCCTTGATTGTTTTATTAGTTTCAATTCTTAGAAGGCATCATCCTCTGCGTATCATGTCTACTTTCTCTCCCTTGTAGGGATAAGTTTCTCTTGTGGGAATCATTTTCTATATTTTATTATTTCACTATGAGTTCATCTTTAGTGGAGGTGGTTTGTGCCTTGAATTATAAAAATATCCCTGTAGGATGGTTTCTCATTTATTCGTAAGACTAGTAAGATTTCCAGTCGTATTAGGTTTTACATGTTGATCTCTAGGTTTATAATAACACACTCACACAGGTAGTATAAATATGGACCACAGACCTACATGTAGTACAAGTCTAGGGTTTTATTTTTGTTTTTATTTTATTTTTACTTTTATTAGAAAACTATATACTCTTTCTTTTATTCTACTAGTTGATAGCAATAATTTGAACATGCATACACACACTTACAAAATGTGTACAAACTCACTTGAAATGAGATGTTTTTCCATGAAATAATAAAATAATTAGAGAATAACAATAATTAACACACTACATACTATAATCTCAAAAGAATGGCCAAAATGTTACTCAGGGTATGAGCCATAGAACAAAAAGACTCTCTTTTACAAAAAAGAAATACTTAATAACAAAAATATTCTTTTCAATGAACTAAGAAACTAGTATAAATGAAACAGTTTTGTTTACATATTGAAATATTTTCCAAACAATAGATTAGAGAATTTGAGGAATTATTTGAACTTCTCCCTACTTCCTCTTTCTCTATCTTCTACTTTGCTTTTTTCTTATATGTGTATATAATAGTATATGTTATATTGAATAAGAGAAAATGTGATATTTAAGATTGTGTTTGACTTATTTCACTTAACATTATGTTTTCAAATTGTATCCACTTGCCTACAAATGCCTCAAGTTTATCTTTCTCTATGATACAGTAGTACTCCATTGTGTATAAGTAGCACAGTTTGATGGGATTATGCATATACTGTTTCCAAGATCTAACTATTACAAATACAACTGCTACAAACATGGGTATACGTGTATCCCTGCACTATGATAATTTTAACTCTTGCTAAAATACCTAGAAGAGGATATCTGGGTAGCTGGGTCAAATGGAATTTCTATTTTTAGTTTTTACATGACTTTCTATACTGATTTTCTTCGTTGTACTAATTTCCATGGCTACCAACAGTGTAAACGAGTTCTTTTTCCTCACATCCTTGCCAGAATTTGTTATTCTTAGATTTTTTTTTTTTATTATAGCAATTCCTTATTGGGTAAGATGGTATTTCAAGGAAGTTTTAATTTGCATTTTTGTTATGGCTGGTGATATTGAACAGTCTTTCATTAATTTATTAGCCGTTTGTACTTCTTCTGAGAAGCATCTATTCACTTCAGTTCCCCGTTGTTTTTTTGACTGGGTCTTTTATTTTGGGTAACCTAAATGTTTTGAGTTAGTTGTGTGTTCTAGATGTTAGTCCTCTGTGGTAAATCTTTTTCCTATTTTGTGGATTATCTCTTCACTCTGTTAGTCATTTCCTTTGCTGCGCAGAAGCTTTTTAACTTAATACACTCTCGAAATATGATCTTTTAAATGTGTGAAAATTAAAATAATATGTGTTGACTGTCCATCTTAAAAGAGAAGTTGATAACCTTTTATTTCAAATGATTTATCTGTCCACTCACTTCTGAATTTTTACTGACACAATCTGAAACTTTAGCCAATAATTTTTGTAATATTTTAGTATAATTTCTCTTCAAAATTCTTCTTAGAACCCACTGTGTTTTGATTCATATTTTAATGGGTTTTTTTATGCATTTCTATATTTCTTTAAGTTTTGCTGTTTACTAAATCAGTTCTTTTATATACAACTTTATTCTTGTGGGTTTTATTTTTTTATGGAGTTACAGTTTGACTGGTTTCCTCCTCATCTACCCAACTTTCTAGAAAAGAATTAGAGCCAGCATAACTTTGGAATCTTTCTGTAGCTTCATAAGTGAAAAACAGTTTTTCTCAGTGTATAATTTTGGGGTTACACCATTTCCGCTTGAAATTTTTTGTTCCATTGTTTTCTGGTGTTTCAAATTGGGCCAGATAAAATTTGGTTACCATTGTCTCTTTTATTTTGGAGATAGCCATTTTCTCAGTCTCGATGTTTATCTGAGTATTTCTACAGTAATAATATTTAATAGCTGGATCAGAATATAGGTTCTATTTTTAAGTTTTTAAGACCTTTACACTGAGGATTGAAGTTTTTATTTTGCCAAGGTGCTTTACATTGTACCTTTTATTGCTTCTGTTCATTTATTCCATTCTCTTCTTTAGTAACACAAATTATCTGCCATTTATATGTCTGTTTCCTTTTCCCTGAAAATGTCTTTTTGTTTCCTTCACACATGAACACCCATGAGAGATGAGAGATAGAGAGGAAATACACAGCTTCTTGTTCTTGCCTCCTTGCCTTTCATCTGCCAGTTCCTCAAATTAATTCTCCACAAGTTTTTGTCTCTTGCTTATTATTATAGATTCCAATGTTCATTTTAATTCTGCTATTGCGTTTTAGTTCCCTCACAATCTTTCCTTGCTATGCCTAGTGAGTTTAAAAATTATTTTATTTTTATTTTTACTAACATGAATGAATTGTGCCTATCAGTGGAGCTCGGTGTGAATATAGCATACATGGCTCAACTCCAACTTTCCTTTACTCACCCTCCCCACCTTCACACACTCTTCTCACCCTCTACTTATCACCAGTCTACAGCCAGTGGATTTTTTTTTCAGTTTCCACATATAAAAGAGATTGTGCAGTGCTAGTGTTTTCTATGTCTAACTTATTTCACATAACATAATGTCTTCTGTTTCCGTCTGTTTCACTGCAGATGACAAGGTTTACTTCTTCTTTATGGCCATATAATACTAGCTGCTTCTGAAATTGATTCAGGAAAAAAAATTTGAAAGACTATATTGTGCTATTATTTAATCTTTCACTTCTATTATTCCTCCATATTTTCTTGAATATTGTTTTCTAAAATGAATTTCTACTTTCTGGCAAATAGGTGACTGTACTACTAACAGAAAGACACAAGTCAACTTGATTTAAACAGTAAGTTAACACATTATTTCACAAAACAACAAGTCAGGTTTTAGAGTAGTTTCCAGAAAGTTTTTAAGGGTCCAAATTCTTTCAAGGTTTCCACTTTGCCATGTTGGCATTGTCCTCAACCTGGTTCCCCACATGGATGAAAGATCATTTTAGAAATTACAAGCATCACACATAGATGTTATAATGTCCAGTGGCAGAAAGGGATCACTATACTATCCTTCTTATAGTTAAATTGCAACTTAATAAAATTTCCCTTTCATTTCATTGAGATTTTGGGGGAAAAAAAAAACAGGCAAAATGGAATCCAAATGTCTGCAGTTGTCATAAGAAAATCAGTATTTACCAGTGGGTCTAGAAATAGGGTCATCCTCCCCAAGTCCCATCAAGAAGGTACAGACACCCAAACAAATTTGGAATCCCTGCCAGGAAGGAAAAAGGATGCAAAGTAAACAGTTAACACTGTTACTCTTCTTTTGAATATAATAATTTTTGTCAATATTTAGTGTCACTTTTCCTGACTGTTAACATGGCAGGTTTTTTTTCTCTAAGATCCCATTTTGCTTCTGTATATTTAACTTTAAAGAAAAAGCAGCATGTTTAGGCATGGTATTTGCTAATATCTGAAGAAGGTAAATTCTCACTGCTGCCCTGACTGTACAACTGGTTGCCACTGGTATCCTTTTCTCGTGGTTTAAGCATGAGGATAAATGATTATTCACAATCTCCATCTCTGGGTAGAGTTTTTAACACTATCCTTACATCTACTTTTGAATGCTGTAGGAGAACAATGTGCCTTCTCCGCACAAAAAGGAGGGTCAATTACTTTATCAAAAGAGTTAGAATCCAAAAGAAGGCATTTCCTTCCGACTGTGCCCATTCCAGCTCTTACCTAACACTGAATCTGTGGCTGAGATTCAGAGGAACTTGCTTTGTCTTTGCCATGTCAAACACCCCAGTCAAGGAGACTAAGAAGGAGTAAGAGCTGGGAGATGCCCTAACCCTGCTAATTTGGTTGCTGGAGTCTTTGATGCTTGGAGCCCAAGAAAGACCACGGGAAAAAAAGAGAAGCATTTATTTTCTGTCCTTCAGGCTAGTGTAGTTGCTTTCGCTTAACTAGAAAAGTCTATCGATGTTAATTGCCAATTGTATATTGTCAATTTTAACTCCAAGAAATGCACAAGTGGGTGACATTCTGCTCACTATTAATTTTATAAGTCTAACTCTGTGCATTTGGTCAGACATAGAAAAGACAAGATAGTTCAGTCTGCCATTACGTTGAGGGAAAGAATGTCCCAGACTGGATATGAGATGATGTGAATCCACTGTTCCTCAGGAAGTGAATTCACAAATTTCATATACCTTTCATAGTGTAAGTGCAAACTTCAGAAATAGAGAATATATTTTTTTACAACATGACTCCTAAGTACAAGCCAATTGCTTTGTCTTATGCTTCACGAAAGAAATTGTAATTGCTTCCAACTCTAGGGGGAAAATACCTTGTCAAATTAGCTGAAAGATTATTTTGTGCAATTTCAGAAATTTTTAAGAAATTTTGACAAATTAAGTCTTTATCTTCCTTCACATGTTAAGTGTGATACTGCTATAATTAACAGATATTCCTCCCAAATTCTGGCACTAGGTTGGTTGACAGACTTAGATTTCAGTTCTGTATTTATTATATTGAGGTTATGTTGGTATTTGATAGGAGAGAGAAAATGTGGCATTGACTGCTGGCCATGTACCACCCGGAAACTTCTTCCAATGAAATCCTCTCTTTTACCTATATGACAACCTTCACAGGTGATCATGAAGATAAGGATAGGAAGGTGACAGTCATCATCACAATCATCAATTAAAAATAAAGATCTTACACACAAATTAACTTACTAGGTCCCATAGCTGGGAAGTTATGAAATTTCTATTTGAATCCAAGTTTATTTTAAAAATCTGTCCTTTGACCATGATGCCTGCTGTGACTATTAACTTGTCAAATTAATTGTGTTGAGAGCTTCCCAGGAGCTTAGTAAAGAACACTTCTTGGATGTCATCAAGACATGACGTTGTACACTCGGTCTGGTTCGTGTCTCCTTCCTGTCTAGCACAGCTTTCTGCTCTACTTCCCAGCCACGAAGAGCTGAGCAGTTTTACTCTGAAACACCTTTCCACCATGATGTTTCTGCCTTGGAGTAGAGGATTACATACTGAAATCTGTGAAGTTACAAATAAACCATTTATTTCCTCCTTTAAATTGTTAAGCATTTGGTCCCAGCAACAGGAAAACTAACTAATACACCTGCTATTGCTATAGCTCTCAGATCACTTACTCTAATCCCATTACTGCACTAAGCAGATGATCCAGGCTCCTCCCCACTTCAAGGCTCTTCTCCTCTCTGACATTTTCCTCTCAGGAAGCAGCTTGAACTACTTGCAATACACTCTTCATGCTTTCTTGCACTGAAGGGTACATGAATTTGGAAGAATTATGATAAATGAAATTTAAAAATTGACTTGGTATCAAAAAAGGAATTTTCATTGGGTAGTTAAGAAATTTTGTCTGGATTTCATGAAGATTTTTTCCTAAGACTGTCTTGATTATGCTGTGTAAATAGAACTGTGAAAACAGAAAAAGCCATTAGGAAACGGATAGAGTGGTCCTGTCACAAGGACCTTAACAAGGGCAAAAGCAATGGGAAATGGAGTAAAACAGATGGCTTTGGATGCTTCCAGTGACACAATAATCTTCCACCAGCACACCCTCAAGGATCCACCTTCTCCTAATATTGCCACTTTGGGGACCAAGCTTCCAACACATAAGCCTCACTCTCATTCATAATGAGGCAAAGTTATAACAAATGATAGAAAGTTCATCTACAGAAAAATTTTGAAGGTGTAATTGAATAGATCTGCCCTGTTTAGTATAATAGCCACTGTCTACATGTTGCTAGTTATATTTAAATTAATTGAAACTAAATTGAAATAAAAATGTATTTTCTCAGTCACAACCACATTTCAAGTGTTCTGTAGCCACAGGTGACTGCCATGCTGAACCGTGAAATATTTTTATCATTGCGTGAAGTTCTGGTGGATAATTCTGGGTTAGGACTAACTGACTCTACATCAACATCTTTTTATTTAGAGTTCACTTGAGCTCGATTAGCTCTCTTTAGAACTCTGTCTGGCTCTGGATAAGTTTATATGTACCTGTGTTGTCCCACACAGTTATCATTAGTCACCAGGGTCAGCTGAGCTCTGGAAATATGAGGAGTCTGAAATAAAAATATTCCATAAGTATAAAATATACTTCGACTAAAAATGAAAAGTACAGCATTAGTAATTTTTATACTGAATATATGTTAAGATATTATTTTGGATATATTGGATTAAATACAATGTATTCTTCAATTTAATATTTCATGTTCTTTTATGCCCTGTTTAACATTTCTATAAGAACATTTTAAATTACATACATAGTTGACATCATATTTCAGTGCTGCTGTAGGTTCTAACCCATTGTGCAGTTTCAGAGCTCTATCCCTTCCTCTGTCTCTTTTCTCTAGCTATGTGCTACCATATCCAATGTGGCTATTTCAATGGAAATCAATTACAATTAAACAAAAGTTACAACTCATCCCTCTTTCAGTGCTCAGTAGCCAGGTATGGTTAGTGGCTAACATATTGCAGGGCAGAACATTCCCACTGTTGTAGAAAGTTCTATCGGATAGCTTTGGCCTAGATGCAACAGAGTTTTGGCAAGAGCCGCAGAGGTAGGTTGGGAATGCCTGAAGGTGGGGAAGGTTTCCATGGTGCCTAATTCTGCACATGTCATCCTCCCCTCTCCTAGTACTTTCCCTTCCTTCCTTTATTAGACTTGTTTATGCATCACTTATCTTTTTTCTATCCTTTTTCAAAGGCCACAGCATGCTTATCTCTCTAGAACACACCTTTCCTCCACCCAACTTTCTGCTTGTACACAGTATCTAACATGGTACATTGTTCAATATAAGTATCAGTAAGCATTTATTAATGAGCTAGAGTGGCAATTCTTAGCAATTGATTGGAAATACATGGCTGAAGCTAAAGAAAAATCTATATGCCTGGTAGCAAGGTGAGATGAGAGAAAGAGAGAGAGAGAGAGAGAGAGAGAGAATGAATTCAAAGCCAAGCTCTCAAACAATGAAAAGGAGCTACCAGAGAGAAAAAGAGAAATCAGAGAGACAGTAGTGACCTAAAATCTGAAAGATGTCACCAGCATCCCTTGGGCCACCCTACAAATTTCTCACAGGCTGTGACGAGAATCACTACATGGTAATTCACAGGCTTACACAGCAGTTATAAAAAGTGCAAAAGAAATCCCAAATATTATTATGTGATAAATAAAAAATGGAAATCATTATGATTGAGGATTTAGTGAAGAGGAAAAACAATGAAAAATGTCCTCTCTCTGGGCCAGCTGGTTTGAGTTACATTTTATGAGCAGCATGTGAATTCCAGCGCCCTTGTTGAATTAGAAGCAGAATTGCACATTAGTTTTAAGGCTCCCTCTCGAATAGGAACATCATAACGTTTTTTAATTGGGCCTGTTAAAAACGTAGCATTACTTGTAGGTTCCTGAGAGAAGTGAGTTGTGAAATTGGGTTTTCATTAAACCTAATGATGGAAAATTAAGTATAGTACGTCTGGTGAAATGGGGTGTGATAAAAGGCATCACTTCTGCATTATCAGAGGTTAATAAGGGAATAGGTGAGGTAAGATACATAGGAAAAGGGAGTCCAACTGGTTGAATTAATAAACCTTGAAAATCCCTTGGTTCCAAGTCTTCATAGCATCATTAGCACCGGCATTGACATTATTACAAATGTTACAGCCACACAAGTTGTTAAATCTCAAGCGCATTTATTTTCCATTCTTGTGTTGGTTTTGCTGACACCAAGTTTACAGTCTGTCTAGCAATGTGTTTAGGGAAAATATCCATATTGATAGCTATGTGGTTTTGGAAACATTTGATGTCTTACAAAATTTGCCAGGTGCCTATTCCTAAGAAGCTTGCCTCTGCCAGGCAGCTAATCTCCCATGCAGTCCACGGCCAATGTCCTTTGGGAGACTGCAGGTCTCTGAAGACACCTGATCCGCTGTAAGACAGGGGTTTGGGTGGGAGACAGAGGGCTCCAGGCATTGATTCTGGTGCATCTTATCCTGGGAATCATGAAGTGTGGCATCAAGATACTCAAACTCAAGTGCTCCTTTCCTCTCCATCCCCAATCCCCTCACACTGGCACAAGAGTGACATTCACTGGCAGGATGCCTCAGATCCATGACAGTCAGGACACTTAGAAGAAAGAGTGTGAGTTTTTTAAGAAGGGGATTCTTCTTCAAACCCTTCAACAGCTTCACACTGGCTTCAAGAGTCTTTACATTCAAAGCCTTTCTGGATACACTTCGCAGTCATCTTTTAAACATCACACTGGCTTTTACTCTGTATCAACCTCTCTGCTCTTGTGTAAATGTGCCTCCACTTCTCAGGCTCTGTTCTTCATTTTGGGTTTTGCTTCAAATGGTTCTTCTTAATTGTTTTCCCTACCAGAGCATCCTTAAATGTGGAATCGGTATTTTTCTCTGCCTCACCTCTACTGACCAGAGTCCTTGGCACAGAGTGGATTTTCAATAAGTCTAACTCATGATCACAGGATGGTGAAGGAGAAGGGAAGCAGTCTCCACATTTGCCAAGCATCAGATTTAAATAGTGCCAGTAAGGTGTATTTACCTTTTACCTAAAATTCCAGGAGAAAAAGTAAGCAGTATTTTTTTTTTAATGTGCTAGAAGTTTTGCTGACATCTCACCTTGGCCCTTCTTTCTTGTATAAATCTATATTTATAAGATCTTTCTTTTGGCAATCCATGGGAGATTAGTCTGATCCCAAAAAACAAGCCATGCCTTGGTTATATTTACTGACCACATTAAATCAGGAAGTTTTAGCGATGACACTGTGTAAAGTCTATTCCCACCTACTAGTTAGGTCTGACCCAAGTAATGTCCTAAGTTCAGACTAATTATTTAGTAACTCCTGCTCCCTTGGGGGAGCTAATACATGAAGGCAGGCAGAGGAATAGAAAAATGAGAAATGTGACTCCCTCCCCAAACATGGACAAAGATGAAAGCGTAAGAGTAACCAGCCATTCTTATTTCCTCAGGACTCTGAGTTGTCAGAGCTTTGAAATGTGGTATGCTGGACTCTCAGTGCTAAACCAAGAAAAGTGTCAGGAAAACTTAGACAAGTTGATCATCCTGGACAGCACATGGGCTAGACATTCCCTTGCAAGAACTGCCTGCTGATGCTGTCATATAGGAGTTGTGTGCTTTCATGTACGGTGTCTATATCTGATAGACTCTTGTGGCATGAGAACCAAACAAGCTGAAGGGAACGTAGCTTTAGAAAAGGCAAGTTGCAGAAAATCAGAAATGTATGCTAAGCTGCCCAGGGAAGCAGTGTGACACCAGCCTTGTGGGTGTCTGCACTGGTGCCTCACAGGTGTCTGGAGGCATCTGGGTGAGATGCATCTGCAGCCACATCTGGCAGTTCTCATCTCATGCATGCCACAGATGAAATGGTGCTGAGAAGAGACTGTCCATGTCCTTAAGAGCAGGTGGGGAAGGGGGACAACCCTAGGTAGTTCTGCAGAAGAGGGACAGGTCCTGAAGAACTGATCATAAATGTGTGGCAGGGGCATGTTTATGAATCAACTTTATATCACTCAGACAAAATATCTCACATGCACAATTTAAAAGAAGAAACGTTTACTTTGGCTCATAATTTCAGAAGTTTCATTCCATGGTCAGCTGGCTCCAAAGCAGAAAAGTTATGGCAGAAGGGAATGGTGGAGGAAAGCTGCTCCTCCAACAGAGGGAGTGGCCAGAAACAGAGGGAGAATAAGAGACCAAGAATGAGATATATACCTTCCAAAGGCATGACCCAGTGACCTGTCTCCTCCAACAAGACTGCACCTCTTAGTAGCCCATTTAGCTATGAAATCATCAATGGATTGACCCATTAATAATGTTAAAGCCCTAGTTATCCAATCACCATCTGAAAACTCCACCTTTGGACACATGAAATTTTGGGGGGAGGGACATTTTAGACCTAAACCATAACAAGGTGGTAGGGCAAGAAATCAGTTTTATAGGCCCAAAGAAACAGGAATTAATACTCAGTCTGAGCAGGCATCAGTTTCCAGAGTAACCAAACCAATAGATAGTACAAACAAATATTTAGGTATAAAAATTCTTATTGGAGAAAGCATAGTTCTTATATCAAGGACAGATTTAATGAAAAGATGAGGCATAGGACCAAGCATGGAGAAGTCACTGCAGGAATGAAGGAAGTCCGTGCTGCTTTCCCTGCAACGTGGATTCAGTGACACTGCTGAGTCAACAGTGTGAAATTAGATGATAGAAGCTGGTCACCACTGCAGAGCCCACTTCTAGAGCAAGTATCTGACAAGTCAGGTCTCTTCTAGCTTCTGGGGGTTCAAGACTCACCCTAGTTCTTACCACTGAGCAAGCTAAGGAAATCATAGTAGTGGCAATATCAG
The DNA here is from genome assembly GCA_004027455.1 of Hydrochoerus hydrochaeris. Taxonomy (NCBI): domain Eukaryota; kingdom Metazoa; phylum Chordata; class Mammalia; order Rodentia; family Hydrochaeridae; genus Hydrochoerus; species Hydrochoerus hydrochaeris. The sequence goes on from PVLA01003325.1 coordinate 75,682, forward strand.
GTTTTCAGGATGCAGGTAAATGGTCCAGAAGCATAGCTCTAATCTCCAAGTGTCTGAAGCCCTCCTAGCCTACAGATAGGTATCAGAGACTGTTTCTGACAACCTGTTTCTGAAATAGAATGATGTCATAAATATTTAGCCTGTTTGTCTAAGAGTTGGCTGGTAATCCCAACAGTGTTGAGGAAGAACTAAAGACAAGCAAGAGATGACAACCAACCTAGAAGGGTCTTCACTCTACCAATAGAAACCCTTGAAAGAAAGAGAAATGAGCCAAGTGTTACTGTGTTCATTGGGCTTTCAGCTTGTTTAAATATTTAAATCTACTCCTACAGCCATGCCAGGGAAGCAGTCTCTAGACTTTCTGCAATTTCTTGATCAGTCAAGTGCCAAGTTAGTTCTTTCTGCCCTCCTGGGGCCACTCTACAGGAGAAAAGGAGGACAAAGGACAAAGCTCCCAAGTTGATGGTCTGCTCTACCTCCTTCTCTTTGAAGCAGATGGCAGTCGTGGGGAGCTGTCCCAGCCCACCCTCACGATCCAGACTCATCCCTACCGGACCTGTGACCCCGTGGAGATGAGCTACCCCCGGGACCAGTTCCAACCCGCCATCCGGGTGGCCGACCTGTTGCAGCACATCACCCAGATGAAGAGAGGCCAGGGATATGGGTTCAAGGAGGAATATGAGGTAAGATACCAGCCTGGGGGGAGCCTTCCCAATAGCTCACAGGATTATTTGGGTGCTAAAGCCTTGCTACTCAAAGTATGATTCCGGAACAGAAGCAGCAGCAACATCACCTGTGTACACTCCCATAGGTAGATGTGCAGCCTCTTGGACCCCAACAAGATCCACTGAGGCAGAATTTAGATTTTAATGAATTGTATACACATTAAATTTGAGAAGCACCATACTTATTGGGTGATTGGACACAAGGCCTTTGCACTGAGCTACATTCCCTGTCCTTTTTCAAATTTTGACACAGGGTCTCACTGAGTCACCCAAGCTGGGCTCAAATTTGTAGTCCTCCTGCCTGAGCCTCCCAGAGTACTGGGACTACAAGCATATGCCACTATGCCCAACCTAAAAGATTTTTATACGTTCCCCACCTGTCTTCTTTTTCCTCTCTCCTCATAATCCGCTCATCTCCTATATTTTGGTGCTTTAGAATCACACCTTCTTGCAGTGTGAAAATGTCTCCAGCCTCCTTCCCACCTGGTGTAGATAGACCTTCCCACCTGGTGTATATCTCCTATGATTTCTGGCGTGCCTCCTTGCTCCTGACCTCTTGCCCCATTCTCGTGCCTCTGTACTTTTCTCACCACTCCACACCAAGGCAATGCCTCTTTTCTGGCAACTGCTGTGCCCCTTCTCTCTGGGCTTCCTCCCTATTGTCGACACCAGACATCCTTTTCCTCCCTCTGAAAAGGATTTTCATGCCGGTTGTGGTTATTACTTCAGCTTGGGAAATAACAGAGATGGCCCACAGATAAGTGCAAAAAAAAAAAAAATGCCCTGATAAAGCACTATTATTCTGTAAGTTCCTTAGTCATCCAGATCACTGGTGTGTCCTTCAGGGTTTCTGGTGTGTCCTTCATAGGTTGCCACACTCCTGTTGGAAGCACTTTTAAGTCCCTTCAAGCCACCATCCTCCCAGCATCCAGGGAAAGGACTCTCATGTTTACCTTTGATATACAGAACAATTTAGCTTTCTTTGCCTCACTGCTTTTGTTTCAGACCTTGCCCATTAGGCCTCACCTTTTACAAACAAAAAGTACAATAAAATAGAAGAAAAAGCACATTAAGATGTTTTCTTAAACCAAAGAGCAACTCATTCTCCAAAAGAAATTCTGTCACTCTCCTAGTGCAGGTGGAATCCAACTGCAGCCAGCTTTGAAAACAAATATTTTTCTCTCTATTCTTACTTCCCCCTCTCACTTTCTTCCTTTCTACTAAAGAATATGTCTTCAGCATCATCTCTATGCCAAGCTCTGAGATATCTTCCTTCCTTCCTTCTTCCTTCCTTCCCTTCTTCCCTCCTTCCTTTCTCATGCAGCATGTGCACCAGATATGTTCACTTCAGTTTCACTTTGTGTTGTACAAACACAAAGGTTCAGACTCCACACCCTTGGAATTCTCGAAAATGCAGACTAAGTTTATCCCTCAAACTGCATTCTGAGAAGTGGCTTACAAAGCAGTATTTCTGAAGCCATGTAAGTCTGTGAAATTGTGTTGTATTTGGGGGTTCAGACAGCTAGATTCCAGTATAGTAAACTGTGCCATCTAAGCATATCATTCTCTATCTAGGTTTTTAAATTTTTTATTATTTGAATAAAGAGTTTGGATAAGGTGATCTCTAAGGACCTGTCTGGTCCTAAAATTTTATGAGAGTATAAAATATAGTGGCAAGGGGCATGTTTGGCATATTTATGAGGAAAGAAACATTTATTCAATAGATGTGAGTAATTCCCAGCTTGGGAGAATCTCCAGTTAATTTCAATTATGGTCTGAGTAAAATAACATTTTTAATTTACTCAGTCTACAAATTTTGGAAGATTATTGGAATAGGAGTTGAAGGAGACTATTTCATCACCTCATATCCCTGGATCTTATTTCCAAGGGTGAATGAACCCAGCCCAGGGGAGTGGGATACATTTATGCATGCCTATGTGCATATATGTAGATCTACTTGATGAGCAAATATCAGGAGCAGGTGTGTTGTTTGTAAATCCATACTCAATATGATGATTGCTTGGCAAGCCATTAGTCATAATAATTGGTCAAATAACATTAATGGAGGTACATAAGGACAAGTGGCAAAAGGCTAAGAAACACTTGTTCTAAGAACCTACAATCTAAAAGTTCAGAACAAAAGAAAGATGCACACGAATACTTTTGATGCATTGTCTTCCAGAGTATCTCTTTAAAGGCATTCATCCATGTATGATGAGCTGCTTTGTAAAATTTATTCTGTATACCTATTTGCTTCTTCCAAACCTTCTAGCATGAAACATCCTTCTATTAGAGTTACGTTTAACAGTACATGTTGTTCCATCATTTGAACCTCAACCAGAGGCTAATGAGGCTAGCCTTGCTTTTAATTAGTTCAAATTATATTAATCAGCTTGCTGGAATGCCTAGCATCTAGTTAGCAGCAATTTCTGATTAACTGGGGGTTAATTGGAAAACATTACTTACTGAAAATGTGGTAATTCCATAATGCACTAATACAGTTTCTTGGAATATGGCTGGATTTGACTTTGATCATAAAAGCTCCCATGGTATTTAGAATCTCTGTCTTGAGTATAAGTCAGATCCCCTTGAAGTCTCAGAGTCCTATGGTAGACATTAGACTGTTAAATCTCTAGTTCTGCACTTGTGCTAACCTGCTATGTGTTGTCTGGTGCCTGTTACTTTATCCTGCCCTGCTTTTCCATACAAATGAGTCGGTTTGACAAGTTGACATCTACAAGACATCTCAGCTTTTGCAAGCTATGTGTACTAAGATTCGATTCAATTGCACAATCACAACTTTTTCAGTAAATATTTACTATTGCCAGAGACTATTCTAAGTATCTGAGATGTGACAGTGAACACAGGGAAGATTCGTGCCCTCAAGAAGCTCATATGCTAGCAAGGGAAACAGAAAATGAACACAGGCATACAGATAAATATATTAAATAATGTAGTAACAAACAAAAATATTGTTTACTATGTTACAAACCAGCCTGATTCTAAACAACATAAAACAATTGATTCATTGCAGTGATTGGGTCTATGAGTTAAAAGTGTGGACAGGGTATCAGAGAGACACTCTATCTTCTCACCACAGCTTATAGAACCTTGATTGGGAAGGCTCCAAAGCTGGAGGCTAAAATCATCTGAAAGTGTCTTTGTTATTATGTCTAATGATTATGCAGGCTGTCAACTGAGGTGAGTGGGAAACACCTAAGGGAAAAACTACACATAGCCTCTTCAGGAAGGCTGGTGGTATTGTGATAGTTGGAGTTTTCACTTGGTCACTGAGAGCTCCAAGGAGGAGCCTCCAAGCTAAGAAGTTGAAAAGTGTAATACTTTTGAAACCTAGACTTAAACATCATACTGCATCACTCAATCACATTCTATTGTATATAGGCATGTAAAGACTGCTTCTGTTACAGGGAAGAGGAATTAGACTCCATCTCTTGATGAGGTGAGCCAGTTGCCAGATTCTAGAAGAGGATCCAGGGCATAAGATGTTGGAAAGTGCAATCTTTGGACAATACAGTCTGCCACAGAAAGGGCCATGAAAAAAGAAATAGCAGATCAAGGAAGAAAAATGGTGTTTTTAGAGGACACAAAGTCGATATTAGATAGGGTGGAAGTGTAGTATTTTTAATGAGATTATATTTAAAGATAGACATGGTAGAAGATATTTGGAGAATGAGAGTTGAAGACAAAGATAGTAATATGTCTGCAAGTATAGTCAGGATCAAAAAGATCAGGGTGGCAGGAGTATAATGAGTGTGAGGTAAAAGTCCGAGATTAGATTGGACAACCAAAGAGAGACCCAATGCTGCCATGGGTTCCAAGTTATAAGGACTTTGACTTTTGCCATGAGTGAAATGGAAAGATGCTTCAGTTTTGAGAAGACAAATGTTAATAACCTGACTTTTTGTTAAAAGATTCATTCTAGTTCATGTGTTGAAAACAGGAAATGGAGAGGCAAAAACAAATTAGGGAGGCCAGTGATGAAATCACTGAACTAACTCGGGTGGAGACAATGATGACTCAAGCCAGACATAGCAAGGAATCTGGCAAGAAATGGTTGGATTCTGACTATATTTTAAAGATAGAACCAATGAGGCTTTCTAATACACATATGAGTGAAAGAGAGAACACAAGGGTAATCACAAGTCTGGTACTTCAAGCAATGAAATATGGCATTGCCACCCAACAGATATAAGAAGCTCCTAGCTTTCAGCAATCGGGAGTTCAATTTGAACTGAGTTTTCAGTGTCTTAGACATTTTAATCAAGATGGGAAGACTTGGCTATATGAGTTTGAAACTTGGGAAAGAAGCCTGAGCTCTACAGAAAACATGGAGAATGCTTAGCATACAGAGAAATAGTAAAGCCCCAAACTGAGTGACTAAACATGTAAACAGAGACCAGGACCAAGGGCAGACCGTTTCAGAACTTCAGCTTGAGAAGATGTGTGAGTACTTTCCATGGGTCATGAATTGTAGTAGACCCTGGGAAACTAGGAGATGAAATGAGGAGAGACTTTAACCATTGGGAACCTAGAGTTTTCTTAAAGACAGGGTGATGATCTCTTGACAAAGCATGAGATATACCCAGAATTATAGGTGCTCATGGTGGTAGAGTGTATTAATCCTAGCCTACAGGTTGTAGTCAGTGACTTTCTAGAAGACACAAAGCCTGAAGCAAAGCTTGAGACATAAATGTATGAAAGAAGAGAAGGGTGTTCTTGGCAGAGGAACTAGAACAAGCTATGGAGTGAGAGTGAGTTAGGGTCACCAGAAACCATTTGACATAATAAATATGAGTGTGGGCAAAGAAGAGATGAGGCTGAATTTGTTAGCAAAGGCCAGCATGAGGGGACTGGGGAATAGAATACTTGACAAATTAAGGAATTTGGAACTTATTGCAGGGGCCATAGGAACCATAGAAAACAGCAAGAGTTAAGCAGATTTTTTTCTGCTTTTCTTGAGACATGCTCTCACTGTATTGTCCAGGCCAGGCTTGAATTCACTATACAGGCCAGGCTTCAAACTGGTGGTAACCCTTCTTGCTCAGCTCTCCAAGTGCTAGGATTGCAAGCGTGCACCACAGTGCATGGCTAGATTTGTGCTTTAAATCTGGTAAATATCAGAGCAGAGACTCCTGAGGCAGGTAGGCAGCCAGGACAGTAATTCAAGGAAAAATGGGACTGCCCAAATCAGGAGGCTGGGCACAGAGCCCAGACAAACCCACACACACTTTCTGCATGTAAGGCCATAAAATCAGCTTGTTCTCTTTGGCATGAAAACCTGAGTTTCTGAATATAGTCTTTAAGTTCAACTGTTTAAAGTAATACATAAATTGTCCTGAGCTGAGAGTCAAAATACCTGGGTTCAAGTTCTGTTATTTGCATTTTATGTAGCTGAGTGACTTAAGGCAGGTCATTTCCTATCTCTGAGCCTCATTTAAATATTTGTGCAGTGAAGACTTGAGTGTGGTCCAAGTGATTTAAAGAGCTCTCCTGTCACCAGTATTCTGGGACGCTAAACAGGAATGGGCCCCCCTCCCACAGAGAGTTCAATGGAATCCCCCTCTCTAGAGCTACCACACTCACAGTTGCATCTCAAATTCTAGCAACTGTGATCAGCCAAAGGCCCTTGGGCTCCTATGAACACAAGAATAACTTCACATACTCTACAAATCTGGGCCACAGTCACAAGTTTTCAATCTTGGTTGCAAATTGGAATTATTTGGGAAATTTTTTAAAATGCTAATGCCTAGGCCATATTTCACAGTAATTGTATCAAAATCACCAAGAGTGGAACCCAAAGGTCAGTATTCTCTAAATATTCCAGTTGATTATGGTCTACTTGTAAAGTTCAGAGCCACTAGTATAAGAGAATACAGAGAGTTCTCAGTGCACACTGTTCATGTCCACAAACCTGTCACCTTTCTTACTTTGCTTGCTGACCCTCAAGAAGGCCTCCCCTGATGATGTAACACAGCCACAGTCAATCAGTGAGCATCTGAACTGATACCCTTCCTCCCCATCCTACTGTCCCCATCCCGAATTATTTCCACAGCTGCCATTTACGAAACAAAAACCCTAAGCATGTAGACAAATACCAATAGATACTGGCTGGAGAGCAGGGTCGTGTGTGCCCTCTAACTATAGTAAATATAATTAGAAGAGCCTCAGTTCTGAGGAAGATGAAGGAAAACTGAGAAAGGTGACTTTGTGATAGAGAGAAGGAAGGGAAGTGTGTTAATCCCAGTTCTATCCAGACAGCCTCTCGTTGTAATGAATGCAATGAGCCCAGTAGGGCGACCAGAAGGTGTCTGATTATTACAGCTCCATTAAGACTATTTAAGGCAACAAGGAACAGCTGTGAAGAATATGATACAGCCTAATGAAGAGCAAACATTTGTTCATTTTCCAACTCTGGGCGGACACACCATGGGCACAGCTTTTAAGGGAAGAGGCCATCTTGTTCTTCGTCATTTGTGAGTGATGACAGGCAGGCAGGCAGCTTCCTAGTGGGGCACACCCACGGAGGTGGAAACTTCTAGTCACCCCAGAGCCACCTGACCAGGGGTGGTGTGCATACTTGGTTTTTCTACTGTATTCTTTCTTTTCAGCAGATAACAGAGTCAGAGAACATCCCACTGTAAGTGACCCCTGAGGGTTCCCGGTCTAGTTCCTCATTTCAGATGAGTATGATTCTGGGGAGAAGCATGAGAAATTAATTGTAGATGCCCAAACTAAAAGGAAAGCCATAGTTCTTCAATTTTGGTGTCTCATAAATACCAAACTGAAGACCTAGGCTCCACCTTCTCATTTTAATCCACCTCCCTTGGGTTAAAATAAAATGGGTCATTTCCAGGGAAAGGCTAAAATGTATCAGCAATCACTGTGGCTTGAAACTTAGGAGAGAGCCCATGAGACACTTTTAACTGAATCCTATCCTCTTAGCCTATGTTCATTATTCTCCTCACAATGTTGTTTAGTAAAATAGCATATAGTATCATTTGTATATAATACAGGAACCCTCTAACCAATGGACAATTTTCAGGTGGTTCTATGGTAAAACCCCTGGTTTGAGCTGGTTTCTGAGATTCTGGGTGATCTTGGGCAAGACAATTTCCTCACTAGATTCCATTTTCATCTTCTGTGAAATGTTTGACAACATAGTATGGACTTTGAAGCCTAACAAAGTATACTTCTTTACAAGCATTCATCTAGCCAGAAACATTGCATACCTACTGTGTATTTTACACTGTTTTAGGTACTGAAAATAGCTAAATAGAGAAAAATAAAGATCCTCCTGTTACGTAATATGTAACAGCAAGTAATGGTTTGCTACTTTTATTTATTTTTGCTTTCAGTCACTTCTACTCACCAGTCAATCAGCAGCTTCACAGAAGATGAGACACAGAGTTGAAGAAAAGTAGAAAACTGGGCTGAGGAAAATCACATGTAACCGAGGGACCACACACTTAAAGTTTGAAACAAAAGAAATGAAATGTTTCAGACAGGTTTAGGGAGGGAAACACAGAAGCCACCTCTGCAAAGAAAAATGAATCCAGCTATAGAGTAAAATGAGAATCTTGGAGCCGGAGGTTTAGCCCAGTGACACAAGCACCTGCCTGGCAAGCACAAGGTCATGAGTTCAATCCCCTGTACAAAAAAAAAAACTTAAAAAATGAGAATCATATTTTCATAGAGTTTTCCTGAACAGAATCAAGAAGGTGACAGACAACTTCTGACAGTTAATAGTTCTTAACCCCAAATGACTTCAAATTTAGGGAAGAGTTGTTGGCTCAGAAAAAGCCACCCAGAAACCCATGCACAATGTATAGATGCTTGACAATGTGATATGTAGGCCGGAATAGAATGGATAGATCACCAAGATCACAGGCTCAAAGCTGAGCGGAATAGGAGGGCACCTTTAAGCTTGAAAGAAGGGACAATGTCTTTCATCTCTTCCTTGAAGCAGCTGGACAATAATATATAAATACAGTATCAATTTAATTGAAATATAAAGTATTAGTGAAAAACTTTTAAGTGACTAAGAATAGTTACATCAAAATACAAGCTGAAGCCACAATGAAATAATGCAAGGAAAGGACAATTTTTACTCACTCTTGCCAGGAATATAAATTAAGAAAGACTATGGAAAACCATGTAGAGGTTCTTCAAAACACTGGAACTAGAACTGCTATATGATCCAGCTATCCTACTACTGGGTCTACATCAAAGGAACTGAAGCCAGCGTGTTAAAGAGTCACATGCAATCACATGCTTATTGCAGCACTATTTACAGTAGCCAAGGTATGGAATCAGCCCCTATAGCCATTAACAGAGGAGCAGTTAAACAAAATGTGGTGCATATATTCAATAGAATACTAGTCATCCATAAACAATGAAACTGTCATCTGTAACAATACGGATAGCACTGAAGCACATGGTGTTGAATAAGTGAAATAAGTCAGGTGCAAAAAAAGAAATCTGCTTGTTCTCACTTACACGCAAAGCTAAAAAGTTGATCTCAAAGAACGAGAGAATAGAACATTAGTTACCGGAGTATGGGAAAGGTTGAGGGAAGAAGAGTGAAGAGCAGACAGAAAGTGGACACATCTATATTTTAGAGAGGATTTTGAATATTTCCAAGACAAATTATGTGTCCGAGGTGACAAATACATCAGTTACCCTGATCTGATCACTATGCATTGCACATCATAAAAATGCACAATTTTATGTCAATTAAAAATAAAAATATATTAAAGGAGAATAGCTCCATCAAGAACAAAAAAGCAACATTTTTTAAAGATTAAAGAAACACAGGAGGACTCTTCCATGTGTAGCAGGCTCTAGGGGTATACTGAGCATCCGCCTATACATTTTTGGTAGAATCTCCCCAGGAATTGGCTGCTTGAAGCAGGGGCTCTTAAACTGTCATGTGTCAGAATCAGCTGCAGAGTTAGCAAGAAACTGAGGCAGAGTCACTGGTGTAGGATAGAGCCTGGGTCTCTGTATCTTACCACAGTCCCTTAGGAAATCTGGATACCTACCAAAGTTTGAGAACCACTGTCCTAAAATTTATCATTTAAGAGAAACTGTATCTTTTCATTGAGCCTTTTAAAGGATGCTTTGTGTCTCTACACACAGACATGCACTGCACTATTCTGCCTTGATCCAAGTTCCTGTCACAGACAAATACTCCTATCTTGCTGCAATCAGATTTTCTACTTAGCTTCACCAGCAGGACTCATAAATTATCGTCTATTTAGTGACATGGTACGCAATAATATTTGCTCTCCTGATGCCATGCTGAATACACGTCATTAGTCATCCTCTCCTGCTCCTCTGACCACATTTATAATCCCCAAGGCATGTGCTTTTCAGCACAGAATGTGGTATTTGTTGAAAGCTTGGCCTCTACCAAGGCTACCACTAACTCATACAGCACCTTAGAGTGAAATAGCTTATAGTATTCCTGTCTCAAGATACTCAGTGTCACTTTCCAGAAAGTGTTTATGTTATACATAGAAATCTGTAAGGTATGTCACGCACATGGTGTTTCTTTGTCTGAAGCAAGCCAGGAAATCCATGCTGAGAGTCCTAATCTTGGCTTGTGTGACAGTAAACTGAATGTCCCTGATCAAGTGGGAATATAGAGTGAATTCCAAGAGTAGAATGTGAAGGTTTAATATCAAATCCCTGGGAAGGAGTAAGATGGAGGAGCCTCTGAACCCCTGCCACATCCTCTGCACTGTGTCCAGGGCTATGCAACATCTCAGGTAATTGCTAATCATTACCAAACTCTGTGGGGTGTATATGTTTATATTGATACTTTAAATTTTATTTTTGAGAGATGTACCATGCATGCCATGAGTTTTAATAAACGAATAGAATATAAATACCAATACAACCAAGAAACCTAAGGAAAGAAAGCAAAACAAAGTCCCTCATGCTGATTCTGAGTATTTGAATTCCTCTCCAACCCTCACCTGAAATGTGTATTATTATATAAGTTTTTAGAAAAAAAAAAGCGTTGAAATTTAGAGTGGTAAAATGATTTGCTTTTAGACTCTCTAGCCTTACTGTCTTTCACAAAGCCCCATCTTTCCCCTCATTCACCTATGTAGTTAGTAAGCAAGAAGTATTTCTTGACAAGAAAAATGAATGTCAATCCAGGTTAAATGCTGCCCCCTTGGTGAAGACATTCTGGCGTCTCACCTGCAAGAGTTCAGTGGTGGGCAGAGACAGGAGGGAAGTACCAGAGAGCTGGTCTGGCCATGGAGGAGGCAGACCCTCAGCTGTGCCTTGAAGCATCAGCCAGGAATTGTCTGATCAGCAGTCCCTGGGCCTGGTTTTGCTGCGCCCCAGGGCATATCACATCCAATTATCTCCAGGGATACAGTCGTGCCAAGGAGAGTGAAGGGAGGTAGCATAGCTGACAGAATTTGCTAGGCTATGGGGTGAACAGGTAAATGAAGTGGATTAGCTCAGCCTCAGCCTTGGATGGGAGGTGAGCTGTTCTCAGAAGCTTTGTAGAACAGCTCAGAATACAAAGAAGGATTAAAAGGATTAAAAGTTTCAGAAAGGACCCTCTAAAGGCTCAGTATGACCAATCACAGGTGGAAGAAGGATCCAGTCAAACAAGCCATAAGGACAATTCTCAGTTCCAGCAGAAAATGAAAGTACCAAGTGGAGACATAGAGACTGTTTGCACAGACCTGTGAGCTGAGTCAGCACAGCAAGGCATAAGAGCCCTGTGACTTGTGGTCATGAGATGGGAGCCTCCCAGTTGCTCCAGGGCCTCCAACCTATATCTAGGGAGGTAGACTGCAATCACAGGGGAAGTTAGTCTGCTCCAGGTACTCAATGTTCATTTTATTCTAAAATCTGTGAAGTGTATGAATAAGGAGGAAGGGAGGGTTCCAGTGACAAATGTCCTCAGCTTGCACTGCCTCGACCTCCTTCTTTTAAAATATTCCCTACGCATTCCCTTTGACTTAGGATAAAGCTCATGTTCTTGACTGGTCAGCAAGAATTTGACTGAGTGCCCCTGATGGCTCTCAGTGCTTGGTAGCACTCATACAATTCACATGACTTTTTCCCTCTGTTCCATTTATGCTCTTTGCTCTGGAGCCTCCTTCAAATTCTAGAACACAAGTTCATTTCACCCCAGGCCCTCTGCACTTGCTGTTCCCTCAGCCTGGAGTTTTCCTTCTTCCTAGGCCTTGCCATGGCTGGTGTTCGCTCACCATTTAGCTTTCAGCTCAAGTATGTCAGCCAATGACAGCCGGTACACAGCTGGAATTGAGTAAGTTGGGCTTCTTCCTTGTTGCCATGAGGTGAATGCACCTCTTGATGGATTATGGGGGATCTCAAGAAGGGAATTATAGAAAGGACCCACAGAAAATGGGCTGTGCTAGTGAAGTGACAGACAATGTAAGTGAAGGTTTGTTCTAGATTGGAAACTGCAGGAAGTGTTGTGATTGGGGATCTTAATAAATCTTAACTATCACCAGGGAAGGCTAGGGAGAAGCTAACACTATGATTAGCAAAGAAGTAGTAGTCAGTCATATCAGCCAGGGTAGGGATATGTTTGGTCAGGTTTTTTGGTTTTCAGTGCTCATAGTTTTGTCTGTGTTCAGCTATGACTCCAGAATGCTCTTGCTTTGGTCTCCTTCTCTCATGAAGAAACAGCCTTGCCTGATACTGGTGTTATGTAGGATCACTAGGAGAGCATTAAAGCCCAGCTAGGAGAACCTGGCCAACTCTCCAGTATCCAAGATTGCCTTTTTCTCTTGCATGTCATCCTTTTAAAGAATCTTGCCTGAACCACCTTATCTAAGTAATTCCTTTCCCCAGCCACTATCTATCTACCCAGATCCTTCTTCATTACCTTGATAACAGTCATTACAAACAATAAGTATATCTTTGCATATTGTCTGCCCCTTCCCACAACTAGAACTGTTCAACATTGTGTCTGTCATATCTCCTGCCATTATTTCTAGGACCTAGTAGAGTATCTGGTCTGAGATGGTCTCTGTGAAAAGACAGAAGAGGAAGAAGAAAGGAAGACTCCAGAACATGTTCTTGGGCAGGTCATTTTCTGACTCTAGACCATGCTTTGCTGATACACAAGCTAAAATGTTCTCAAAACACTCTTCAAATCTGACTTTTGAGGATTCCATGAATACCATGGCTCAATTCTCTAGATACAAGGACATCCCCAAATACAATTCTGGACTAAAAAAATAAAAATAAAAGAGTGACCACCTTGGAAAGGCAAGACTGGCAAAGAGAACAAAATATTTCCACACTCGGAGAGAAGTGTAAAACTAGAGCTCCACATGCTAGGGGGAAAGAATGAGAAAAGGAAAGTGAAGATTGATAATGGAAGAGTATAATGAGATGGCAATTTTGGTTTCAAAAGAATGTGATTAGCTCCTAATGACTGCCACCATTCCCTGGTCAATCTACTGTAACTAGCCACTAATGTAAAAATAATGCCCCTGGCTCCCTCATTTTGCAGACGGAAATGAGTCTTTCTTTCATTCTTTCACCCCCTTGGATTTTTTTTCCTTGAGATTATCCCCTATTCAATTACAGCTCCCTAGAAAGGGAAATAGATGTGTGATCAAAGCCTGCCAATTATGGGATCATTACCACTCCCTCTTGGGCCCTCTGTTAGACATCCCTCCCCTGGTTTGTCTGCATCAACACAGCCCCCAGACCCACAAGATCTTCCGCACCCTCTCAGGGCAGTGACAGGTCCCTGTGTGCTTTCCCACTGAGAAGTGCCACTCACTCATCACAACTGTTGTGTTAGGTTTAGGACCGTCAGCAATAACTGCATTCAGGGTGTTTCCTGAAGGGTGTACCCTTGACATTAAGAGAACTATTTAAGAACTATGGGAGTGTCAGGAGTGACCTTCATCAGATCTCAGCAGTGTCACAGTAAAGAAGTGGGGAGCTCATGGAGGAGGACAAAGGCAAAACATAGAGAGGCAGAGTAGAGAGAAAGCTAGTGAGTCTGCTCAGAAAAGGAGGCAGTAAGTTCTGGGAGCAAGTACTCCATCTGTCACTGAGGTTACCCAAGATAGATGCTGTGGATCAGCCCATCAGCTGCCTAGAAGGCCACTGTGGACAAGGTCATTCTTATCTATGAGATTCCAGGATCTTTGTCTTCTGATGGCACAAAGTCACTTTATTTCTTAATTATTTTTGCTCACTCATTTATTCCAAATGGGTCATTCAAGCATATATATAAAGCATAGAGCCAGCTAGATCCTGAAGATATAATCACAATTAAGATGCTATACTTTCCATGGATGAGCTTATGATTTAATTAGGAGGCAGATATTTAGATTATTAGTCTGAGAATGCAGTAAGCACAGTGAACAGGGGAATTTTTACAAAGGAAAAGATGCTTTGAAAGCAGATTCAGGCAGAAGAGAATTTCCAGGAGGAGAGAGCCATTTGTAAAATCTAAAAAGTTTGAGACACCATGTAATTGCATATCAAAATAAAGGATAGAAGTGATTAATTAGTAGGGAATTTGAGGTGAATTCATAAAGGGCCTCCAATTAAAGAGTTTAGAAATTATCCTGAAGACAATAGCCAGAAGAATAACTGGGTCCTATTCACATTTTAGAAAGATCTCTCTGATTACAGTGGAGGATGGATTGGAGGGGACAAACCCAAAGAGGAGATTCATTGGCAAGTATTTCTCCAGGTAAATCCACTGTTTGCAAGAATTGTGGCTGCAGATTAGAATCACCTAGAAAGGGCCAGGGATTTAGCTCAGTTGTATAAGCACCCTCCTAGCAAGTGCAAGGTCATGAGTTTGATCCCCGATAGCAAAAAAAAAAAAAAAAAAAGAATTGCCTAGAAAGCTTTAAACACCACCTAGGCCTGTGTTCTACTCCATAGAGTTTGGTCCATTGGTCCTAGAATAAGGCCTTGTCTCAGGAGTTTTAAAGCTTCCCCAGGTAATTCTAATATGCAACCATAAAGAGACCTTAAGGTGAATACAAACCAAACTCTGGGACATAGCATGTACTCAACATTATGAATTTTACCAAGGAATTAGTGAAAAACCATTCAGGGTATCCTGTCCTTGGCTTTGCATCACTTTTAGGGGCTACATTAGGACAGATAGTTTGTTCTTATCACAGAGGATTTCCATCTTTGGGAGATGGTAGGAAACCCATCTCTCAAAGATCAGCTTGCATATCGCATGAGCACTTGCCTGTCATTCCTGCTGAATTGCCTGTCTATAAAGCAGGACCTGCTGAGGGGCTGGACTGCAGCCAATCTGGTTAAGGCTCCTCCTTATTTAGGATGGACCTAGTGAGGAAACATGGAAAAGACAAGGATTACATGTTCCATTTAGTTCCTCTCCCCTGCACTAGAGATAGAGCTGTGCATATTGAAACTGTTAATTCAGCTTCATATAAAATGCAAAGACCATGAGCAAGTCATCCACCCTGTTCCACTAGCAGAATGGAGACAGTCAGCAAAACAGTCTGACCTTCACGTTTCTGCAGGTTTGCTGAAGCTGTCCCACTGTCTTCAAGGCCCGTCCTCCCCTCTATGAAATATCTGACTGCACCTCATCTGTGTTCAAAACCACTTGGCTCATCGCCCTGGCAATTCATCCCACAGGTGTTTGTTTGTCTGTCTTATCTGTGCTTGCCATCCTCTTAAACTGATTGATGAAAATCTTCTCTCTCCCCTCTCTTTTGGCTCTGGACCTCTGTTTCTAACTTCTTAGCATTGCAGCTTGAATGTCTAATAGACACATCAAACTTGGCTGTCATCATTAGTGTTATTATTGTGATTCACTTGAATATGTTAAAAACTACACAGTATTCAGTGCAAAGCAATTTAAGGACCCAAACATATTTTATTCCTCTCTAATCCTATTTATCTCACAGATTTCTGCACTTAAGTAGATGGCATCTTTCCACTGACTTCTTCAAAGCAGTGATCTAAAAGTCAGCCTTTGTTCCTTTTCTCTTCGCAGCCCTTGGTAGATATGTTGGGGCCCTGTATGTATCCCCTCTACCTCCATGCCCACCTGATGATTGTAAGCACCTGTGGTTTTCACCTGAAGGCCTCACCTGGGTACTCTCCCATCTTCTCTAGGGGCTTCTCGCACTAGTCCCACCACTGCACTGTCACCCTTGAATGTGACCGTTTGGTTGCTGCCTAAACACCTTCACAGTTGCGTACTTTTGGAAAGTACTTCCTACTTTTCTCAGCTTTCTCACATCATTAAGGAATGAATTTAAATGTTACTCCCTTAAATGTTACCTGAAATAATACCCATTCTTCCTCCCTATCCCTTTATCCAGCCTTATTTTCTTCATAGCACTTTCCACTATCTAAAATAATGTGTCTGCTTGTTTATTTGCTGTATCTCCTGGTCAATTCAATGCTTAAGGGAATTTATCTATTTTCTCTGCACTGCTAGTACCTAGAATGGTATCCAGAACATATTAATGGATCAAAAATTATATGAATGAATGAATGAATGACTTCTCTACTGGAAAGGTTGTGAATTAATGGCCCACAGAAAAATCAACAGTTGAGTCAAAGTGCTAGGAAAGAAGCCCAGGGAAGGGCCTAACCTGTGTTCTCCCCAGGTCCCATCCAAGGACACATTGCCCTTTGCACTGAGTATCCCTTCTCAGTGGGCTCTTGTTTTCCCTGGTTGCTTCATCTCCCTGTGGATGAACCTTCCAACTCTGGCTACTCTAACCATCTGCTCTTTCTTTGTAGGCCTTACCAGAGGGGCAGACTGCTTCATGGGACACAGCCAAGGAAGATGAAAATCGCAATAAGAATCGATATGGGAACATCATATCCTGTAGGTACTCTCCTTGGAGAGCCTAAGCATCAAGCTTGGTGAACACAGGGGCAAAAAGCTATTGTTTACCTTGAAATTGTTTCCAAATAATCTTTGATGTTTCCAGCTGTGGGTCAGAAGACTACTGCAGTGATTCCAGCAAATGGTGAAGAAACCTGGACAAAGGCAGTGACAAAACACTAGTGTACATCTGCCATTCAGGTATGAGAGGAGAGGTGGAAAGAAAACCACCACAGAACCGAACACCTCACTCAGGTAGCATCCAAGTATTGCCAGTGGCAGGCATCAGTATGTACAGCCTTCAAAGTAACAGAAACACACAGGAAAATGTTATCTCAGGCAAAAGGCTGAGTAGGTGTTGATGAGAAGGGGAGTCCACAGCACCTTTTGTCTGATTCAGCGTAGCCGACTTGGGCTTTCTGACATTTTGCCAATTGCATGGGGATCCATCCTGGCTCTCAGTGTCACACAATTCAGCCAAAGTGGGGAAAAGGGGTTGTAAATAACAATTTCTGGCATCCTTCAGAGTTTTGTTTTGTTTTAAATGTCTAGACATGCCTAGAGGGGGAAAAACACTTGGTGAGAGAAAGAATAAGATACAAGCAGATTGTAAAGGAAGAAAGAGACAGAAGTTTTAGCTTAGCTGTTTCCTGTGCTGATTTAGGAATGGCTATGAATGGTGAAACTAATCAGAAAACATTTATAATTTGTCTCTTAGACGATAGTAATGCAGACAGCAAGATTTCTTGCAAGTAAATTGTCAGAAAGAGATATTCAAACAGTCAGCAAACAAGTATTAAGATTTATGGTATGTGGCTTCCTCCAAACATTTCCTATGCTGAGCTCAGGGAGACGCAGTCCCTGCTTCCAGGTCAGGTGGCTATTTGCTCTGACTGGTTCCCAAGATTCTCTGCTCAAGTACAGTGCCTACTGCACCCTGAATATCGTCACTTATTCATTCTTCCTGCCGGACTGTGAGTCCAGATAGGCATGCTAAATGATAGGCTGTGTGACACTAGGTAATTGCTCTGTGTAAGCTGGGTTTCATGGTGTCTTATTCCTGAGGGTATTACACACATATGAAAAACATCACCAGAGTATTGTGAAGGGAGTCTGACTCTTTGGAAGATGTAGACATGTAGGCAAAGCCTAGGGTGAAGCATCCTTGGAATCAGAAGCTGTTTATCTCCTTGGGTCTCCACAGCTCATCTTTACCTGAGTCACCACCAGCTCTTGGCTGGACTCTATCTCTCCTCCTTTCCAGTTGCTCCACATCCAATATGGCCCTACGTTTTTGCTTCTCAAATCTCTGACTGAAGTCAGAGAACATCTTTAAAATCTCTTCAAATGCTTTCTCTTCCCTTTTGAGCTCCCCTTATCGCACGACCCTCAGCAATTTCTCTAGACCCAGCACACCAGACCCACCTCATGACAGCCTCGTCATTTAAGTTGAACTGGCTGTCCCTCAGTCTCTGGAGTTTTCTAGTCCTCCTCCTTCCTGCAGAGTCTTTGCACATTCTGTTTCCACTGACCAAATGCCCATCTCTTCTGTCTTTGTCCACCTAAGGTCCACTTATTCTTCAGCTCTCAATTCAGTCCCCACTTCCTCACAGAACGCTTCTGACCCTTCAAACGTGGTCAAACTCCCATTATTCAATCCTAGAGCACAATGTATATCTTTTCTTTGTCACTTGTCATCATGGTGACTTGAGATACATCTGAATGATTACTGTGACAGCCTATCTCCTGCCATAGCTACTGTATGACATCAGAGCTGTGACCATCTTGCTTTTCTATTTCACCAAACCTGGTATGACATGACACCTCATAAACAGAAACCAAATGTGGAGAAGACCCTGCAGAGTGTAACTGCTTTTTCCCAGATAAGAGAGAACACTGGGCAAAGATGGCTGGAAGAAGGTTAGATCAAAACTACTACGCTTGGGAGAGTAAATTCAAGCAGGCGAGAAGAGGGGATGGGCCACAAGAGAGAGAAAAGAACACCATCCCCTCTGCAAAGGCTTCCTGGGAGGCTGAGTTACAGCAATAAGGAAAAAGCACAGCTCCATCACCGAGCCCACTTCCATATCCTGTAGCCAAACCATGTCAGTGAGAAACAGCACGCATCTGAGAGGGTGATCATCAGGGCAGGACTGGGGTCAGCAGTGAGGCATCCAAGGTACACCTGGGGAAGCCTCACCCCCAGCTGTTGGGTCTGCACTGATGGGATTCTGAGGGTGAGCTCTGCCCTGATTGTACCTCTCTTTGCCTGAGGACTTTCTCCATGGTAGAGGAAAGACATTCGACCCTAGCACAAGATAGCCTACAAAGGCTGCAGAATCAGTGCCTTTGGGAAAGCCCTCAGCCATGAGATATCCCAGCCCGCTCCCCATTCCATGGCTTTATAGAGTTCCCCTGGGAATCAGGCTGCCCTCCCCATGTAGTAATGGGCTTGAAAACTCACACCTTCTCAGCTGCCTTTTCTTCCTATCTCACTTCCCTGTTTTCCGCAAGGTGTTCCCCTCTCCTACAGAAACTACTTGCCTTGTGGTGCTTGTGTTATAGCTACTCCTGGGAAAATTCAAATGGAGGCAGAGAATTCAAGTACCTTAATGATATTACCCTCATAGGCTTAAATAAACTTCACTCTCTGTTCTTATGTGAAGGTCAGTGATTCTGCAACAAATCAGAGTTAGTGCAGGTCTGTCCTGGGTACTAGGAGCTAAGAGACAGTGCCAGGTAACCAGTAGATTCAGAAAGCAGCACTAAACATAAAGGAAACCAAAAGAAAGAAAGAAATGCTGGAAGTGAAATGAGAAAGGTAAAGGAGAAACAGCCCTTAGGAATGGAAAGTGTTCCTGTGCTTCTGTGTGTCCCTCCCAAAGGCAAAGCCTGCCGTGTCTTGATAAATAGAAATATTCTTGGTGCAAGAAGCAAACCGGGTGTGATTAGCATCTTAAGGAGCCCAGAGCATGAGAGGCCAGAATGGAGGACAAAGGCCCAGGCCAGGGAGAACAGAAAAGATTAAAGGGGAAATGCAGGAAGGAGGGCACTGCCTACAAATGAAACAGTAAAAGGGAACCTTGGCAAAATCACCCCTTTCTTCCAAATGATTCTATTTAAAATGTAGTAATAGAGACAGTAGGGTTTCAGGGAGTGGAAATGGAGAGGGAGTGAAAGGGAAGGAAATGAATGGGAAAACAAGAACAAAGAGCCCTTTGCTTTCAGGTAGCTCCAGGGCAGACGCTGTGGCTGTGGCCAGATGAAGCTTCAAGCATGCCAAGCACGCCCCAGTAGAAGCTTTAAAGCTTCTTAGACCAAGAAAGGAGGTGATGCTGGAAGAGAAAGTGATGGCAGGGGCTGTAAATTTCATAAAATGAATCTCCCTGCTAGGATCAGGTGTGATCACAGCAGGAAGTAGATAGGACCCTCAAATAGGATAATTTGAGAAGCAGTAATTCAGAGATTCTTTCCAAAGGTGCACTCTAGGAGTAAAGACTCTGCAAGGGACAGTGCAGTACTCAGGGGCTAAACATGACCCCCAGACCACAAAGCATACTGCAAGGGAGGGATGCCAGGACCCAGATAAACAGAGACAGCCTGACCACAGGAGTGACCTTCAACAGCATCCCCAACAAAGGGAGCCAAAAGAGTGAACCCGCTCTTTTCTCTCCACCCACTCATCTTCCATTGACTGAGCTCAGTCAGAAGCAGGGAGATGTAGTTGTGTTGGCCTCCTGGGAACTTGTTAGTAATGCCCAGCCCCCACCTACTGAAGGAGAACAGTGAGGAAGTCTATGTATTTTCAAGGTTGGAAGTTTGTCCATAGAAATCTGCATCCCAGATTGTAGATTCAGATGCAGAAGGTGGAGAATGGATGTGAGGGCACATAGCATACTTAGCATGGTTTCTGGGACTTCTTTTTCCCTCCATCTAGGAAAATCTTGAAGTTCAGATGTATTGGAGCCTTGGATGTGAGGTTAGGCAGACCTAAGTTCACATTCAGTTCTATCATTTACCTTGAGCCAGACCTTCAGTCAGGTCCTTGTGCTTCTCTGACCCTCAATTTCTCAAGTGTGAGGTGGTTTTAGGTCAAACTCTGGGCAGAGAGGCCAAGTTAAGATGAATGAATATTGAATCCGAATCTAGTGTGGCCACTTGAGTTATAAACTTTCAAGTCTAGCATCTGAGTTCACAGGCAAGAAGAGATGACCCAGAGATGTAGGGTGTCCTGCCAGAGGTCCCACAGAAAGTCTGTGGACAGCCATGCTCTGGTTTTTGCTTCCCAGGGTGCCACGCATCCTTGCCAAGGAGTCTTCTATATCAAGCCACATCTGTGCTTTTGGGAAAAAACATCATGACAAGAGGCCAACCTCAGATATGCTCTTCAGAGAGGCATTCTCCTCTCTAAAGGGAGGAGCAGGTATGTGGATGGAGGAACTCACTCCCAGAGAGGAACTCAGGTTCAACACAAACCCAGAGGTGTTTTCTCAAGGCAGAGGTTGCTGATTCCTGGGGAGACAGCAGCAATAACAACAGGCATGCCTTGTCCTTTGCTCCTGACTCTCTGCCTCTATTCTCCTTTGCCATCTACAATGGTGGCTCTTTTCTAGGTCAGAGGAGTCAGGAGAAATCATTGGTACCCTACTCTAGGCCCCAACGCTCCCTGCTTCTGACCCTAATTCCAACTGTCACTACCTGTGTCTCTCCTCCTGAAGACTTGTTCTGGGTGGTGAGCCTTCTTTTACACCGTAGGCCAGAAGTGCAAAGAAATTAAGTATCCCCCAAATCTACCTTGAACCAATGACTGATAGGAGCAGGTGTTCCACAGCTCTCGCTCTCTCTCTCTCTCTCTCTCTCTCTCTCTCTCTTTCTCTCTCTTCTCCTAGGTAAAATAACCAGGAGCTGCATGTTCTATGCTTTTCCCTGAGCTCCCCAGCAGTACTGAGCCCCAACTATCCAGAGTGGCAACAACTAGGTAGTACGCCTTTGTTGGCTTCCTTCTTTGTGCATATTACTTCCTACTTGCGTCTTCTGTTTCTGCAGCTTATCTCCAAAGTCACCTACTTGTATCCAACTCCTTGACTCTGCTCAGGGAATATACATAAGAAACTTTCTTTTCTTCCTTTGCATAGCCTCCTCAAGGAAACACTGCCTAAGCAATGTACTAGGGATGTGAGAAAGGCATCAGATAGACCACTGCTCCGTAAGCCTCAAAGTGCTTATTCTTTATATTCCTCCCTTCCCCCCAAAGGGTAGAGAAGCTGCTCATGGTGCCCTGCAGATGGAGCTTCCCATCTTCAGCCAGCATGGATCTGGCAGAACAAGAAGATGTGCTGAATGTGGGACTGTGTCTGTTGTGCCCAAGCTGCCACCCTCTTTCTTGAAAATGCTAATTCAATCAAGATTGAATGTGCAGACCTTTAGCATCAATGAGGTGCCCAGGCAGTCTCGGCAGAATTATCTGCCTACTCCTGATCTACTTGCACAGGATGATGGCATTAACATTTCCAATGCTTCTAGGAAATGGTTTTTCAGCTGCACGATTCATTGTAATGAGTCAAATCTCTTTTCTCTGAAAAATTGCCCCTCTCCACAGTACCCAGAAGACAGGAAGAAAGAACATCAAACATCCAAATGATATTCTCTCCCCAGCCCCACCTCTTTAAAGTGATTCTCTCTTAAAGTGAATGTGACTTTAAATGACTGATTTATTGAACGACATCTGATGATGGAGGGAGGGAGAGTGGTGGTTTGTGTTGAATCAGAACTGTACAAAAGAAACTTAACTCTCTTCTCTGCAGTGGGTGGGGACCAGACTAGGATAGAGACCAGTGTTAAAGATGACGTGATGTAGGCAGAAGAGGCCTGGACTGGAGAGATGCGCAGGCATTGAGTCTTTGGTTCAAGGTGGGATAAGCAACCCAACACTATGTGAAGATGCTCTCCACCTTATGCTTTCTCCTGAGTATTAAACTTCTTGGAGCTTGAGTTTCTCTTCCATAAAATGGGATAGTGATAGATGCTTCTGGAATGGACTCTGAAAATTAAGTTGTAGTAGAGTATCCACAGAGCTTCCCGAATAGTACTTCTTCACATGGGGAAATTCTTGCACCTTGCCATCTGGATCAAGGCGAGGGTGTAGTGTCGTGGTCCTGTTCCAGTAAGATCTTCTGGTACCTCCTAAGGTAGATTAAACTGAACATGCAGCGCAACTGGATGTTAAGTCGCTGAACATATGTCCGCACAGTGAAACCCGAGTGTGATCAAAGTCACTCAAAGGGCTTCTTAAAACATACAGTGCCAAGTCCCACTGCATAGTTTCTGATTCAGAAAGTCTAAAGTGGACTCCCAAGAATCTGCATTTCTGAAGAGCTGCTGATCCCCTTGTCGCAGAGATCACATTTGGAGTGCCTCTGGTCCATAATAATAACAAAATTGAATTCATGTATTTGTGTTGGTTTTTACAACATACCCCATTCAGCAAATCTGCCAAGATAAATGTGACAGGTAGATAAACCAAGGTTCAGGGAAGGTAATAAGTTTTTCCAAGTGAGATGATTAGGGCATATAAGGCCTCATGTCTGCCTGCCCAGCCCAGCCAATCCCTTAGCTTCTTCCTAATGGAGACAGGACATGGTTGCCCATCTTGAACAGGACAGACTAGGTTTATAGGTATGGCCAGGGGTCAACTATGAAAAGAGGGAGAATTTAAATAGAGGATCCAAGTCAACTGTCAGCTTTGGATGGACATATTCCTTTGTACACATGCAGGCCCTGTGGCCAGAGAAGATATAGTGCTTTTGAGCAATTTAAAGGTCATAGTTATCAGAATATTGTGTGGAGAGGAGCAGATGAGAGATAAGTAGGCTCTAGACCATCAGATCAGGTGAGGCTTTGTGGGGTATGATAAGGGTGTGGTCTCTGTCAGTGGTGTGCTGTAGCTGATTCATGTCGGCTTGCAGGAACAGATGGTTAAATTCTCAGGAATTTCTAGGTCAGTTGCTGCTGTGTTGATAGAATGCAGTTGGTCACAGTGGAAATATTTACACCACAGAAATCAGTAGGCAATAGAAGCCTACCCCTTTTTCCTCCAGAGATCTGTTCGGAAAGCATTTCCCAACACACCACTGGTCACTGTCCGGAAGCAAAGAAGAGCAGATTAGTTGCAAACAGGGGGGCTGCCCCCCCTAGTGGGAGAGGTCTTGGGATCTTCGAGTCCTTGCAGCTACGTCTCCCGTCACCTGCTGCTACAGCTCCCTCCATGCCCACAAACCAGACTTGGCCACCTCCAGTCCCATCTGAGCACCCAGAGCAGTGAATCTCTTCACCTTTCTCTCATCTCACCATCAAAGAGTTTGCTTCTCCTCCATGTGACTCTCCTTAACTCCTCTCCTTGTCTTGCATATCAAGTGAAGACCACCAAATTAGCTGTTTTTCAAGCTTGCAAAATGTAGATAGAGCATAATGAATGTTCTGGGCTGCTTGTAAATTACTTCATATAAACTCCTTCACATCACCCACCTCCCCACTTTCTCCATGTGCACGTGGGGAAACACAATTTTTTATCTCTTCTAATTATATAAAGTTAGGAAAAGAATGGGACACAGAATAATATTAGCATTTCCCCAGAAGGAATAAATAAACCATGAGGACACCACCACTCCTTGCAATGCCTTTCTGGTTGGACCTACAGTTGCATTCTGCCCCTTAATGAGTACTAACGCTGTTTTGCTTTGGCAGGTAGATGGATTCGTGTTTGGTACAGAAGGGCAGATGGAACACAACAAAGTTCTTAGTGTCTCTGCTATCCATTCACTCCCTGCCTCACATCCAACCCTAAACAGCCATTCATTAAGCACCTACTGTGTACCAGGCACTGTCCTAGTATTCTCTTTTAGAGAAGTTTTAGGTCGGTAGAAAAACTGAGCAGCAAGTACAGCGTTCTTATGCACTCCTTCTCCATTACGTAGGCACAGTATCCCCTCTTACTAACATCTCACACTAGGCCAGTACATTTCCTACAATTGATGAATCAATATCAATCTGTTATTTTTACCTAAAACCCATAGTTTACATTAGGGTTCACTTTTATGTTACACAATCCTATAGAATTTCACATAGGCCTAATGACATATATCTACTATCATCCTATCATGTGAAATAATGTCACTGCCCTAAAAATCCCCTGCAGTCAACTCATTCAACCCTCCCTCCTCCTTGAAGCCCCTGGCAGCCACTAATTTTCTTTCTACTGTCTCTATTGGTTTTCCTTTTCTAAGAGGTCATGTAGTTGAAATCACACAGTATGTAGCCTTTGGGGATAGCTTCTTTCACTCAGAAACATGCATTCCAACTTCTTCTATGTTTTCCATGGCATGATCACTCACTTATTGTTATCACTGAATAATATTCTATTGTACGGATATATCAGAATCTTATTTATCCATTTACCTATTAAAGAACATCTTGGTCACTTCCAATGTTTTTGCAACTGTGAGCAAAGCTGCTATATACATTCACATGCAGGTTTTTATTTGGACTTAAGTTTATAGCTCATTTGGGCAAACATCAGACTCTAATTGCTGAATAGCATGGTAAATGTAGTTTTGTAAGAAACCACCAAACTGTCATGCAAAGTGGCTGTGCCACTTTACCTTCCCACCAACAATAAACAAGAGTTCTTGTTATGCCATATGCTTTCCAGCATTTGGTGGTGTCAGGGTTTTGGAATGTGGCCATTCTAACATGTTGTGGTGATATCTCACCACTGTTTTAATTTGCCATTCCCCAACGACGCAGGCTGTTGAACATCTTTTCATACAATCATTTGTCATCTGTATATCCTTCTTCATGAAATGTCTACTCAGATTGATTTACTTGGGCTGTTTGTTTCCTTAATAATAAGTTTTAGCATTCCTTTGCATATTTTGGATACAAGTCCTTAATCAGATTGGGTTTAGCAAAGAGTCCCTGCTATGCTGTTGTTTGTCTTTTCATTCTCTTAATATCCTAGCACTTGTCACACCTACATTTTCTCATCTGATTCTCCCACCATTCTGAAAGCTGAATAGTATTGGTTCATTTTGTTGAGGAAACAAAAGCTTAGAGAGATCAGTTGCCTTGCTACACGGTGGACCTAAGATCTATTCCCAGGTCTGACCCACTGCTTCATAACTTTACATGACACATTTAAAATGCACTCCTCTTGCTAGAGATCAGCCCAGATAGAGATGAATGTTGGTTGTTCTGTATTAAAATACCCTTCTGTGAGCCCAGAAAAGAGACACTATTTGGATGCCCTGCAGAGCCCAGCCCCCTACTGTAGTCATGAGGCCCTAATAATGTATGGCAAAACCTCTGTGCACTAACCCAGCCTCCTCTGCCCGCCCCTCACACTTAGTGTCCCAGGACAGAGAACTCTTCGTGTCTTCTCCAATGTGCTTGCTCTCTACCTCCACTCCTGCTGTTCCCTCTAATGGAAAGTCTTCCTCATTGTCAGCTGATCAAGCCTCCTCCACTTTTAACTCCTCATTCATATGTCACCACAGGCAGCCCTCCCTCTCCCACTTTCTAGACCTTGAAGTTTCACTTCTGTGTATTTTCCACTCCCTCCTAATTGACAAAGTCTTTAAGTGTGAGACTTATGTTCAATAAAACTTTATTTCTTTCAACTAACCTGGCACATAGTAGGTACCTGTGTGTTCTTAATACATGGGTGAATAGGAAATAATAGCAAACACCATCACCTCTATCATCTCTAAGGATGTTTATCTAGAAGAAATGGGTTTTTTATTTCATTTTTAATTATTTTTGCTGTCATATTTTAAATTTCATTTATATAAATGATATATATAAGTATATATATATATATATGCATATATTAAAGTCTCTTTCAATATTTTAAACCAAAATTTCTGTTTCCTGTGGTATGTACCCTAGGGGCAGACATAGCTCAACAAGTAAAGGAGATTTCCAATCAATAAGTCATTAGTGAGACCACTGAGTGAAAACATAATGTGCGTTTTCACTTTTTAAAGGCTGACAGCTTCTATAACTGCTGATAACAGGGCTTTAATCAGTTCCCAGGCCTTTTTTTTGAATCCCATCCTGCTGGGTCACCTTCTCTTGTGCTAGAATACTGAGGCATCTGGGGACAGACTCCAGAAGCAGTGCCTGTGAGCTAACTGAGGTCCCTGGGCACGGCACTGTAGCTTGCAGAGTCACGTGGCTTGCAGGTTCAGGGTCACATGGACTGAGAGAGGGGATGTGTAACTTGGGAACCTACTTATTCTCTCTGAGCCCCAGTTTCTTCATTAGTGAAAGGGGAAGTATCATAGTACCACATATTCTGATATTATAAAAGTTATGCAGCTGCTTTGAGTAATAAATGATTGAGATATTTATAGTCTCTGGTACTTACCATGAACTCAATAAATCTTAACTTCAGACTCTTTCCCCATCACAAATTCAAAGGTACTACTTATATTTCCTTTCTAGTTGCTTCCACTGAAATCCCCTGTGGTGAATACGCAAAGTGGGATCCAGCATAGCCCACTGTTTAGCATAGTGTCTGCCACATGGCAGATGTTCTATAGATATGGGATGATACTCCCACCAGTCCTGGCCCTGTTTGTCCTCATTGAACCCAACCCCCTCCATGCCAGACACACACATACACACACACACACACACACACCTCCAGTACATTGGAGGGTACTGATCTCTGCCACCAGTGTTTCACAGGGTCTCCTTGCCTGGATTCTGGCTGGGTTTGGCTAATGACATGCAGTAGGGAGTTAGTACTGAGAAGGAGGAAGGGTATTTCCCCCTATGCCCCAGTCACAGTTACCTTTCTTAGCAGCAGAAACCTCCTCCTTATGTCCAACTCCCAGCAAAGAAGTCTAAGTAGCCCCAGTTCCAGCAGTTCCCAAGTTCTGGGAACCCCACTTCCTCCATCCCTGCAGTCCTAGGGAAGGCAATATCTCCTTGTGAATTATCTTTAAGCTATGTTTTTCTCTCATCTGGCTTCTCAACTTTCCCATCAACTATACCACTTCTCTGTAAATAATTCCTTCAGCTGTGTATACTTATGATAGTTTATAACATGCTATTTAGACCCCGACTCAGACAGCATCTAAACTCAAGAGTTAAGAGTACTTCATTCTTCCATGTTCCACCATTCACTGGCCATATAGCCAGTCAGTCTTCATGAGCCTGAGTTTCTTTATTTGTAACACATCTAACCAAACCCATCCCACTACTCTCACTAGATCATTGGAAGGATCCAGAATGCATTCATCAAGTACTTACTGAGGCCCTGCCGCATGTTACAGCCTTTTGGAGGTACAGGGTATGAAACAGGCAACAAGACTGATAATGCCCCTTCCCTCAAGAGAGTTTCAGTTAGTAGCAATAAATGATCTTTATAAGCCACAGAAAGCAGTGTAAGTTTAACAGGATAACTGGTTGACCTCCTTCACCCCAGGGAACCCTTAAAGATGTGCGGCTTCTCCAGCCTCCTTTACTACAAATTCTATACCTGACCTGAAATCAGTATTAACCTGATTTTACAATATTAACATTTGCACAGTGGTCTGCATAGCAATCTCAGGACCTCCTCCCCCTCGTATCCAGTCAGGATCTTGTGTTTGCAGGGTGCATTGGTGTGTCAGAGCTCACTCTCATTAATTGTAAAGGGTTATCCTGATTTTTCTGCGGTTTTTATTTGGTGTTATTGGAAGTAAACCTGTTACTGACTAAACGTTGGAAGTCTTGTTTATGCCTGGATTGTGTTTGAAGAGGTATCCTCAGTAATATAATTTTTGGTTATTGATAACCTCTTTTATAATGATTTAGTCAGCCTCATTAATGATAGAATTGATAACAATCTGTGGCTGGCAATCTTTGTGTAACAGAATCCCAAGAAATAAAAGAAAAGCAATATGTGCTGATGAGGAAAACAGATAAGCTTACTGTTTTTAAGCAAGCATAAAATAGAGCATATTAATTCAGATCCAATACTTTATGTCCCGAGTATATTTATATTTCTCTCTTGCATTGTGCTATGAAGCATATATTTCCATCCTCATGTTAATAATGAAATCACTAAGTGTTATGGAAGAGGCAACTCAGTTAAGTAATAATAAAATCAGCATTAAAAAGGACGGTGAGGGGAAAACGGAGAAAGTACTTTCTGGTCTCTTTTACAGTTAGTAACCTCCATGAGCCTCGGATTTCCTGTCTGTAAATAGTAATTATAACTGAGAGCACTGCTGAGGGTTAAATGGAAGAGAAGCATGGTACCTGGTATGCACTGGTTCTCTAAAAGAAGAGATTGCTGGTTTCTTTCCAAAGTTCTCTTATCCAGAATCCCTTGCTTTCTGCTTTCTCTGCAGATGACCATTCCAGGGTGAGGTTGCTGGTGCTGGATGGAGACCCACACTCAGACTATATCAACGCCAACTACATTGATGTGAGCATCTTGATGGGGCTCGGCAGCTAAGGTCTGGGGCTGGCTGTGCAGGCTCAAGATCTGTGACTGTCCCCAACTGTTCCCCAGAAGGTGATCCTTATAGAACATGTTCAGAACAACCCAACCCCTTCCTAATCTTCTTTGACCTAAGTTGATCATCTACCTAAGGCTACATCCTCTTGCAGACAGGCTACAGTAACTGCTATGTTAAATCCCAGGACAATTTCTGGTCTTATTTATTCACCCTGTCTGTTAATTTGTATGTACATCTATGCATTCATTCTTTCGTTTAAAGGTGCAGTCATTAATGCAATAAAAAGTTTTAAATGCTGACAGTATGCTAGATACTTTGGGAACCATAAAGCTGAAACTGTTATGGCTTCTACTCTCTAAGACCTCAGAACAGAGATAAGCCGTGCACATCAATAATTCCAGGGCAAGCCAGAAAGTGGTTAAATGTCACAGGTTCAGATAAAATGCTTCAGAGATTCAGAGGTAGGAAAAAACACTGCCTCTCCCATTCTTCATCAGGGATGCAAAATGTGATGTGAGGCAAAGTTTCAAGCACAAGTAGAATTTGAAAGCAAAGAGTGGGGAGGTTGGCCTCTGGTTGGACAGAAGAGCACACACCAAGATAGAACAGCTGGGAAGGAAGGAAGTACCAGCTCTGTGTTAGAAGAGTGGAGAATGTATGATGGGATCATGGAAAGCACTGTTGGTAGTAGATTACTAATGGCTTCAATGGCCAAATTTAGGAGGTAAGAAAGTATTTGATTAAAGAATCAAAGAAGTTATTAGCTCCGGACTGATTTTTGGGATGATTTGCTTACTGCCAAGGACAAGAGAGATCAGAGAGAGAAAGAAGATTCTAGAATTAAGACAACCATCAAGGTTGTCTTCACTATTCCAGAGATTACTGAGGAAGATACTTAATGCAACTAGGAGCCAAGGAAGATGCACTTGAAAGGGAGAGAGTTTTCTACTTGAGCATGGCCACTGTGGTCATATGGACATCTCAGCATGACTGATTTAAGCCAGGCTTCTCTGGACCTCAGATCAAAGTCTAATGGTCTTGGAGAATGGCTTGGAGATCCGAATTCATTTCTCAGACTTACAGATGTATTTATTGACATGCTATAAAATCCAGGGGTATGCTTTGTAAATTCCCTTATACTCTAGTCTGGGGTAAATGGTTCACTAATTTAACAAGTATTTAGCGAGCTTTGCAAGGGTCTTCATTTCTTCAAATCTCTTTTTTATCCTTCTCTGGTCTGCTTTGCATTGAAAATAGGAGTATTTGTGTACATGTGAGCATGTGTGTGATATATGTTGAGGTGAGGATCTGACTCCTTCAACAAGAGGCACAGCTAGAAAATCAGAGGACAACAGGAAAAGAGAAGCCAGCATATTCCTCCTCCTCTGTCTCTTCCTTAAGTAGTAGCTTCAGGGATGGCTGTGCCCCGTCTGCAGCTGCAGCTTGTCTCACGCAGGCTCACTGTGATCCCATCTGTGGTTGCCCTTGGCCTGCAGCTCCAAATCATGGACTCTAATAACTTCTCTGTCTCCCACTGAATCTTAGGGTGGTCTCAGCCTCCTGCTGTTGCCAAGCCTGAGGTTACCCCCACTCTTCCGTTTGGCATCTTGCCTTCTCTTTCATCTGTGTGACCAAGTCCCCATGCTAAATCTCTCTGTCTGAAGCACCTGGAGTGTTTTCTATTTCCCTGCTGGACCTTGACTAACAAAGAACATACTGTGTGGCCAAGAGGATGGGCTGGATCTTCACTGGAGATACAGAGGGACAGTCTGTGTCATCGTGGCCTTTCTAGGACAGTTTACAAGGAGGTGGACAGTTTTGAGTAGCGTGTCTCCAGCAAGACCAGTACTGTAGGCATTCATCTTCATGTCATCAGACTTTCCCGCATAAATTTAATACTTATTTTACAAACACCATGCAGACCCTCTATGGTATACTAGAAATACTGACCTTTCAGACCAGGTTCTCTGACCTAAACAGCTCTCAGTCTGATAAAGGGATCAGCTAAGAAAATAGCCTCAGGGTGCAGGAGCTACATGTAGGGATGGCCAGTGAAAGTCATCTAAAATCATCTGCAGTCCTTCCATGGACAAAGAGCCAGCCAAGAATGAAGACTTAGAGTAATGGAAGAGTTGTTGACCTTTTCTCATGTACCAACATAATCTCAACTAGTTCCTCAAGCTTGCTAGATAATGGCCATATCTACCTGTTTCTAGAGAGTAAATTGAGGCTCTTACGATTATGTGACATATCCAGGATCGTGCTGCAAGGATCTGATGGAGAGAGGACAGGGATTTGAACCAGAAGTGTCCCCAAACATATCCTGCTACATGTCACTACTTAGTGACAACAGTAATGGCACCCAATAAGTCATTCCAGGGCCCTATGATGGGTGCTTTGAATGAGTCTACTTATCAGACTTCTTGCTAACCCTTCAATATGGGTCTCAGCATGCCCATTTTCCAGCTGAGGTTGAGGGAGATTCCAGAGCTCGTGAAAAGCCACACAGCTGTTCAGTGGCAGAACCAGGATAGGAATCACACCTGAATGACTCTGCATCCCGTGCTTTTTCCCTCTCCCTCTGCCCACGCCCTAACACTACTTTGTAGTGGTCAGTGTTTGTTGATCAGCATATGTCTGTCCAGGTTGAAGTGGTTCCTTCATTTTCTCCTTACTTTGTCCATGGCTGGGATTGGATGTGACAATCCTGAGGGTCACTGCCTACACAGACTCTAGCATGCCTGAGTTGCTGTGTCTGTCCAGCATTTATCATCTAACAGCTGAGTGAATGTCTGACTATGGTCAGAACCAAGAAATGCTGGTGTTGTACAGATTAAGAGCCCTGCCCAAGGTCATGCAGCTGGATAGTAATCCTCTGCCTGGCTAGAACACCCCACAATCCCCTTCCTCTTTCAGTAAAACATGGCATGTTCAGACAGCCAAGGAGCCTCTGCCACATACTGTCTTACAAAGCAATGCTAGACCCCAAAGTGGGAGAGCTCATTTCCCTTAGGATCAAGGGCCAACAAGACTAAAGTCATGAATTCAATGCTTATCTTATCTGCTGAATCCAGGCCCTTTTGATTACTAGTTTTGTGATTGTGGCTGGTCATTCACTTTGATATCTATTAAATGGAATAATAGTACCAGCCCACATGTATGGGATAATGGATAAAGTGTCCATCAGGATCCCAAAAGGAAACAGGCTCACTCAAAAGTAACCAAGCAGAGTTTAATAAGGAAGTGAACAGGACTGAATGAATCCAGCAGGGCAGGGTGTTGTACCTGGGGATTGGCAATGGTAGAGAGCCAGCTCTAAACAGTTCCAGGTCCATACAAGGGGTGAGAGTCTCTGTAAGGTAAAGGCTGCCTTATACAATATGTAACCTTCATAGACAGACAAGGAGAGCCCATGCCGAGCTGGCATGGAGGGACCTAGAAGGACATTGGCCTCAACATCCTACTGGGTTCTGTACATCTGCTCCCACTTTTGGTTGGCTAAATGTTCCTCAAAGCAGTAGATCATAGGAGCCCCTGGTGCAGTTCATACAGTCAGCCTTTCACAGCAAAGAGAGGAGTGTGGAAGAGAAGACAGGGAAAATGAAGACACAGACCAACTGTGCCTTCTTGCACACAGTTATTTCTATGGGTTGGGAAGTGGAGGAATCATATTAATTATAACCATAATGTATACTCCAGCAAAGTTAAGTTCTTGGAGTCTTCATGGGTATGCCTAGAAACACACACACACACACACACACACACACACACACACACACAACAACAAACTCCTGGTGCTTTTTCTTTCATCCTGGTGTCTGCCTCAGCCAGACTCTCTCCAGCTCTCTTAAGAGCTAACTGCTCATGCTAGAATCATTTTTCCACAAGTAGATCTTGGTGATTCATTAAATTGATTCCATTTAGATAATAATCTGGATGGGGCCAGACCTGTCTGAGCCTCCAGAGGCTGTGGCCTGAACTATCCCACTGGTAGGTTTGTTTGCACATCTGAAAATGTATTGGCCACTTGAATTCGTTATAAATTGCCAGCCTCAAAATAAATATGGTATCTGGGTCCATAGTTAGTAACAGATGCAGGAGTGCAGAGTGAGATGAATGCATTTTGGATGCAAACCTCTTTCCCATTGCTCACAGACAGATGGAGGCAGGCCCAGTTGATCTGCATGCTGTGTAGGTAGGACTTAAATGAACTCAAAGTTCTTTTAAGGTTAGGAAGTTTTCTGCACTAACTCTTGGCAAATCCCCAGAGAAACCCAACTGAGCAGTACATTTCCTTTTATCTCCTCTGCTGAGAAGTCTCGTGGTTTGAATGCTTTCTCTTTGGGGACTGCGTGGGTTCTTGGAGGCCAGGGAGGGTCTCTTTACTCAGACACAGTTGTAGGGACAGGAATGCAACATGCATGCATTCATTGTGCTTTTGCCACAGCTGATGGCCCAGGCCAACTTCTTGGTACTGGTGACACAGCTATGAGCAGGCTGGGAACAATTTTGCTCTGGTGAAGCTCCTATTCAGCTGGGGAAGACAGACATCGAGCATGTAAATAAAGAATAGTATGCTGTCTGGTGATGAGCACTGCAAAGAAAAGTGAGCCAGTGGAAGTGGAAAGCAGACCACATGGTCTCAGAAGGGCTGTCTGGGGCAGTGACTGATGATGGAACAGAAGGCTGGAGGAGGTGAGCAAGCAAATCACTCCATTTCCTGGGGACATGTGTGGCAGGTGTGGGGAATGACCAGTGCTAATGCCTCTGGACAGAATCATGACTGCTGATCCTAAGGAAAAGCAATAAGCTAGTGAACAAGGAGGAGGGTGGTTGAAAGACTAATCATACTGCTGAGGAATGAGATGGGGATTACAGGGATATTCAGAGGCCCAAGAAGAGCTTAGTTAAGCAGTTAATTAAGCCCCTACCTTCTTAAAAAACACTCTTCTGGCCTCTACACCTGAGTCAATCACCAGGTGTGCTCCACAGAGCCACAGTTTCCCTTTGGAGGATCTTACTTAGTTTGTTGATGTCTGAGAGCTGCCCCGAATAAGACTCACCTGGTGCACTTTGCATTCCCAGTGTCTTGTGTGTAGTAGTAGGTATTTCATTAATACCATTGATTGAATGTTGAATGAGCTAATAAATGAAAAGCACAAAATGGTGAACCTAAACCACATAACCCCACAACTGAAATACAAATGTTTTGCTCAGAATTTCATCCTGCTGACTCTCAGGTACATATGAATCTTTTAAATCACTTTCTCTAGGGTCTTTGGGTCCTCTAGTTCATACATTAAGGAAGTAGCCCAACCTCACCTCAAAAGCATGCATATGTGTGAATTTCACCAACCCACCTTTGTTAAAAGCTGTACCCACACCAGGTGTGGTGGCATTTATCTGTAATCCTAGCACTCTGGGGGCTGTGGCAGGAGAATCTCTGAGTTCGAGGCCAGCCTGGGCTACAAAGTGAGTTCAAGACCTGTCTGAACTGCATAATGAATCCCTGCCTCAAAAAGACAAAATAAAATAAATAATAAAATAAAATTGATACCCAGCTTTGAGTGGCATGACTCATAGCCCAAGTGGAGAAAAGTACAAAATGCTCACTCCAGCTGATGTCATTGTGTTCATTTGGTATATACAGTGCCCTACAAAGGAGTTACCTCTGCATCACAAAGGAGGTTACAATGAAGAGAAGTATAGCAAGCCTGGGACACAAGCTTCATAGGAGTGTGGGAGGGGACAGAGGACAAATGAAGTGAGGCTAGAGATGAGTTTGGAGATAATTAGCTCCAGGCCAAGGTATGTGAAGCAAAGGGGAGCCACTGCAAGAAAGATACAGATGTACAATGGGAGGTTCACTGGGGCAGGAACCAGATGGGTTGTATGAGCCAGACTGAAGGCAGAAGGCCAGTAGGAGATTGACTCTGTGGCCAGGGAGGACTGAGAATGAGTGCAGAAGATAGTAGAGGTGAGAAATATTGTGCCAGGATCTAGGATTTTGTCTTCCCAAACCTACTCCAGAAAGCCTGAGTCTAATTCTTTTGGTCAACCTGAGCAGCACTATCCATTGTAGAGGAACAGATAGGTCTGGTACCTCTCACGTTTCAGGGATGCACTCATTATTGCACTAGTGAAAGGAAGGGCTTCCCATCCCAGTCAGAGTCTGATAGCACTTTTAGTCACAGGAGGCTTGCACTGAATGTTTCCCAAGAAATAACAAATAAAATAACAATAACAAAGACATATGTTAAATCATGGACTAGTGTCTGGTATAACTGTTATAGGTCAAGTGTCATTTCATCAGAAAGATACTACGATTTAAATATTCTCAACCCCATTTTACAAGGGGAACAATCCTGAGATACAAGAAGGCTAAGTAACTTGCCCTAACTACACAGGCTAGGAGGGACAGAACAAGTATTCACATCCAGGTAATTGAGTTGGCTCACAGTAAATCATTACTGTGCTATACTGTCTGGCTGCTTTTTTATAGCTTGCTTTTTTAACATTTGCTCTAAGTGTCACACTGTGCTAGATTCTGTGGCATTTTTTTTTAATTTAGGAGGCAATGTTTGTCAACTGAGAGGCCTCACTAAGTAGATGAGACCACTCAAGCCAAAATCTAGGTGGGGTTGCTGACAGCTATGAAGTTAACCTGACAGTTCTGGTCATGACATTGGCCTTGAGTTGGTGCTGAGAGTCAACTCTAGGGTATGATTAGCAGTTGGAAAGTACCTAGTAAATATTTATTGAGCAACTGGAAAACTAAGATGGAGAGATGCCCAGCAGATTAATAAACTAGTCTTTGATTCAGAAACTGGATCCAGAATTTGAGAGACCCACCTGTCTTGCACAAAAAGATGGCAATTCTGGCTTATTTCCTGAAGAATAAGACCCTGTGGCTGTTCATCTGGCCTATCAAGATGTGTGTCTAGATGTTCATCCAAGCCTCATGCAGTCATGGATAGGTAGGCTTTTCAGAGTGGCTGAATCTAGAGTTTGTGATTGATTTGTAATTCAGTGCTGGGATTAAGCATATGAGTGCCACATCTGTCCAAGGAGGGTCACCTTTATACAACATAAGGGACAGAAAGAGGCATGTCCCCTCTTGCTCTCTCTTGTTGCTTTTGTTGTCTTCCACCACCATGAATTGTCCTTCTGCCATGTGCCACCCTGCCTTGTACCAGTCGATTATGGACTGAATCATCTATCAACTGTGAGCTAAACAAATTTTTCCCCTTTGTTAGAGTATTCTTGCACAACAGAGAAGTAAAAGTATAAAATGAACAGGTTTACTGAGTTGAGAACATGGAAAGAAGCACACAACCCATGGAGGTTGGGCTGTCTCCTTCAACCAGATACAGAGAGGCAGAGAGTTATATGACCTCTGAATGGAAGTGGTGCATGGAGTGGATATTGATGATGTGTGAGGAACCAATTGGAATTCTCTGTGCATGCAAACAGGAAGTGGAGTTGCAATTAGGGCTGAAGAAGAATCAGGAAGTGGTAAGCATTCCTGCTTTGGCTTTCCACCATAATTGTACAGTAAGTTACACTAGGACAAGAACCTTTCACCCTTTAACTTTGAGTGTCAGGTATTTTGTCTCAGCAATGAGCAAAGTAACTAATACCTATCTTTCTGGACAGAGAGATTGTTCAGCAATGTTGAAAACCAAAGCTCAAACTTCTGCTCATTAGTATATACTTCCTCTGTGAAACAAGAAAAGGGACTTAACATGCCATGCCCATGTAGTAAAACAGAGTCACTTTCAACCTCTTCCTTGATGATTAGGATTATGGACCACAAGGACAACCCCACACCAGAGTCCAAAAGTCTTATGAAAGCACTCTTAAATGTATAGGGACATCAGAAGCTACTCTTTGAATCAGCAACTAGCTTATGGGTCTCCAACTTCACACTTCCACAAGATCCTCTCTGCACTCAGAACTTCATTTACAAGACTGAGCATGTTGGCAGGGAAAAGCAATGTGGCATCTTTCCCAATTTTCTTTTTCTAATTGTTACTAATGCAAAGAGTCAACAATAGAATTATTTTCTTCTCTAGGTTCCCCATAGGATCTTGTAAAGTGTTGTGTATATAATAATGGCTCAAGAAAGACATTTTGGTGGTTGGTGTGCTCCATAAACTTGAAAACTCCTCTTCCTCCTCTTTTTGGGTGCATAAACAAAAATGATACCCAGTTTTTGCTTCCAGTCCCTCTGGAACTCCAACAAAAGTTTATGTAGACACCTCACAAATAACTATAATAGCAACTAACATTTAGTGACTTCCTAAGTGCTTTACATTCGTTGCTGAACTTGATATTTGTCATTTCTCTTGGAAATACCTATGACAATTCCCTGTTTGGTCTATGAGCAAATCAACCTGGGAGAAAATATTTATTAATCTTGTGCTGTTTACAAGCTTTCAGTGGAGACTCTCAATGCGCTTTCCTTCTGTTATCCAGGGGTACCATCGACCACGACACTACATTGCAACCCAAGGTAAGTGCTCTGCAAATCTGCTGCTTCAGAGAGACCTCAAGGGCTCCAAGGAAGAGGGCTTTCTGAGAAATTATGCAAAGCTTATTGTCACCTCCACTTCTGTCTATTATCCAACATCTCTTTTCCACTAACAGACCATGGACTTTCCCTAGAGAGGAGGAATGAGCTTCCACTAAAACAGAGAAAGGCAGGGTTGGGAAGCCTCCTGAGCTCCTTGGGAAGGAAAAAGTTGACAAGTTCAGCTATAGGAATTGTCACTAGGAAATAGTCTGGAGGGAAGAGACCAAGCAGGGATTACCGAAAAAATCATCCTTCAGCAGGTGCTTCCAAACGGAGCTAGAGCTGAGAGTGCTTTATTTCCTAAGGCAGCCAGCTGCCCTAGGAAGAAACACAGCAGTATGTTATCAGAAGGCTTAAAAATGGTTACACCAAGGGCTGGGGATTTAGCTCAGTGGTGTGGGCGCCTGCCTGGCAAGTGCAAACTCATGAGTTTGATCCCTGGCACCCCAAAAAATAAATAAATAATTGGCTACACCTTTCAAATTCTTCAGGGAAGAAATCCTGCAGATGATTATATATGTGTGCAATGATTTATATAAAAACATTTATCAGTGTTATCTATAGTAGGAAATAGGTGAGATATCTTAAATGCCCAGTAATGGGCAGATTGGTTAAATAAAGTGTGGTACCACATGTTGTAGAAAATTCTGTAGCTAAGAAAAAATACTATGCTTGTTAAGAATTTTGGCGGAATCAAAAATGTTTATAATAAACATTATGCTTATTACAATAAATGCAGAAAATAGTATCAAACTTTTATATCAAATACATGTATTCTTTTTATACTTTTAAAAATGATGACAACCCAGCACATTGAGAAGTTACATTCCAAGACAATTTCTTTGAAATGTCAGCTCCTACTCCCATTCCTCCTTTTGTTTGTTTGCTTTTGTTTTGTTTTTTGTTTTCCACTCCTTCTTTCTTGTTGAGGCTACAGTCAGGCTCAAAATCAGGGTCTCCTATGTTTGCAGTACAACTCTATCCTCTCCCACCCCAATTTCCTTCCATCTCTCCTTGAGTTTCTTGAGCTCAATTTTTGAAAATTCCCGTGGGCACAGCCCCACCTATAGTGCAGATAAGGTAACGAGTTAGGGGAAAGTGGGGCTGGTGGGTCTGAGCAAGACGAAAAGAGCAGGAGGAAAGGGTGCTCCAGACCATAAGAGTTTGGGATGTGGCTTTTCTTACTCATCCCCTGTCCTGGTCCCATTGAGCTTACACACTTCTGGCCCCAGTGTCTGCTACTTAGTGTTCCAGTAAGGACTAGCTGGCCTTGCTCTTGCTCACTTATGGGGAATCCTCACTGAACAGCCTAGAGGGACAGACCTCTGGGCTGCTACCTTACCCTCACAATTTCTAACACCTTCTCTGTTGGCAGGTCCAATGCAGGAGACAGTAAAGGACTTTTGGAGAATGATCTGGCAGGAGAATTCAGCTAGCATCGTCATGGTCACAAACCTCGTGGAAGTGGGCAGGGTAAGCCTCTCCTGCTGTCCCTTGGTAGACAGTGCCAGAGGTGTGCTCCGGCATCTCTGTACCCTGCACTGTGCTCAGTGCCCCCTGTTCCATTCTGGGACCTCAGAAGCCTCAGAGAAAGATACCATCACTCCTGTGTCACATTCTAGTAATTTCCTTCAAGTCCTCCATCCCTCTCCCTCCTTCGTTCTCTATCAATAACGTCATCTCATATATTTTGAGGAAATTAAAGCCATCGGATGTGAATGCCCTCATCGCTGCATCTAAAAGCTACAATCCTACTTGTATGTGTAATTGTCTTCTTGTTCTTCCCTTCTTTTGTCAGGCTCAACCATAAGAAATGGCTACTTTTGTTGACCCAAAATTGTTGAATATCAGCTACTTCCTATGGTTCTGCCCAATATGACAGAAGCCAAGACTCTGTCCTTTCAAAGGCAAGCCTAGTGCCTTAAACCTAATTCTTCACAATAATTTTCTCATTTCCCCCCATCTCACTTGAATAATGTCTCTTTCTCATGGCTAGATGTTCCCCCTCAGCATGCAGACATGCTCAGTACCTTCCACTTTAAAAAAACAAAACAGGCAAAAATGACTCTCCTGTCTCCACTTTCCTGTTGAACTTCAATGACACAGATAAAGACTGTTTCTTCACTCTGTCTCTTCTACCCACTCTGATGTAGCTACTCTCTTCATCCCACCAGCAGTGGTATTTGTCAATATCACTCACATCCTTCATGTTGACAAATCAAGTCGCCACTTCCCTCTTACCATCCTCCACCTCTGGCAGCATCTGACACTTTGCTACCTGCTGTTTCTCCCCTGGCCTTTAAACCTTGATATTCTTGAGGGGTCAGGCCTCAACCTCCCTCTCTGCTCTAGTTATCTCTCCCCTAGGTCATCCTAACTAGGCTTAGAAAAAGCACTACTATTTCCAGTTTGCTTCTGATTCCTCTGTTAACTGTGGTATGTTTGTGGATGGGCTCCTGAGTTTAAAGGCAGGTGTACAAACACCAGGATTCAAAGGGCCTTTGCGTATCATATGAATTAACTGAAGAGTGGGCAGGTAAGTTTGTCTTAGAAAGAACCAGATGAAATGTCCTGGCCATAGTCATGGGAAAAGGGAATCCAGGCTGTCACAATTCAGTTAAAGGATATGGATATCTCATGTCCTAATGGGGATTTTGGGCCAAGTGAGACTTTATCCATAAGTTCACCATTATCTAACTCATTCCCCAGTTTTATAGATGAGGACCAGACCCAAAAGGTGGAGTAAAAACCCAGAAGTCACTCAGACAAGTCCTGTGTGTGAAGTGTGAGTCTTGGCTTTCAATCTGGTGCACATTGTCTTTGTGCTCAGGCTGTTGCCAAGGACTCAGGCCCAGCTTGAAGCTACTGTGCACTAAAAGGCAATCTAAGAGTTTGAGAATTCAGAGGCAAAATCCAGCCTGGCCTATAACATATCCCACATTAGAAACAGATTCCTTTGGTGTAAACCCTGTGAATCCAAATTGAATTTGGGGAGGAGAGTAATCTCCTAGTAGAACTCCTGCCATTGTCCATGTATTTGCCAGACATTTAATATGCATTCTATTTGTCTCAAAACAATTGCACAAGGAAGAGTCCCTGGTATTGAGCTGGCCTGGGTTTGCATCCTGGCTCCACCTCTCTTACACTTCGAGTAATTTTCTTGGTTTCCCTGTGTTTTAGTTCCTCATCTGGAAAGTGGGAAAAATAGTAACATCTAAGGTTATAGTGATAATTAATTAAAATGATACATGTAAATTATTTATAGAACTCTTAGACGAAGTAAGTATTATCTAGTATTATTAACAGGAAGCTAAAACTGAGGGAGATTTCAGCACTTTCTGGATGCTACTGAGTTTTAAAATCAAGCAATGAATCCATTTCCCTCCAAAACCTGTTGTACTATATCAGTGTTTCCCTAAGTGGGTTCCATGGGATGCTAGTCAACAGGATGCTTAGTGAGAAGAGGGTTCCATGGTTAAATACGTTTGGGAAATGCTGTGTCCTCTGCCCCTTTTGAAGAATCCTGAAGCACATTAGCATTAGCACGTTTGAAGAGATAAGTAGTCTTGTAGTGAAGCAACCTGTTTAACTTTGTTTAATCAGCATTTCCCAAACTCATTTGACCACAAAACCTTTTTGTGTTTGTTTTTGTTTCTTGTTTTTTACCTAACACCTATTAGCACCCAGCGGAACACACTATGGGAAATGCCACGCTAGGCCGTGCGGCGTCCCCCGGAATGGTAATAATGCTTTTGTTCTTTTAAGGGGAAAACATGATCTCTTTTTCCTCTGTGGAATGTGACCTGTAGAGTCGCATGTGGGAATGCTTATTCATAGCATCTGCACCCACTTCCAGGGCAGAGAGCAGGTTCAGAATCTTCCCTTTGAGCCCAGCACTTCCATTCTTTCCCCAACTGAGAGCCTTTCTCCTTCCGGTTCCCTACCAATACCTCTTAATGATGACCCTTTCCTGACTATTTCTGCTTCCACCCCCTAGCTGTTTCCCACCTTTTATTCTCATCTTTGTTCAGCTGATTGCACTCAGCTGCTCCAGCCTGATAGAGCAGATAAAGGACTCAGTCAAAAGTAGAAAACTGGCCACATGACCTTGGACAAGTCACCGTACTTCCAAACTTGAGTATTATTTTCATCTGCAAAATGGAAATAATACCCACCTATTTCACCTAGTTTTGTTTGATCACTTTGTGTGATAATGCTTTGGAAATGGACAAGGAGCTTTGCAACAGAAGATACTACTGTTATTTCTAATGACCCCATGCCTCTAGGAGTGTGTTTGGCCCTGTGCAATTTGCCAGTCCCTGGCCATCTGAGCTCCTCATGGGCTGAAATGTCATTGAAGTTGTCCTGTGGGTTTATTTGAATGAAAAACCAGATGAGGTGGCTGGTCACAATCAGCCACCCTGTCATACATCTTTATCTCTATCCTTCCTTATCTCTCATTTGGCCACAGGTGAAGTGTGTGCGATACTGGCCAGATGACACAGAGGTCTATGGAGACATCAAAGTCACCCTGATTGAAACAGAGCCCCTAGCAGAATATGTCATTCGTACCTTCACAGTGCAGAAGGTAAGCTTCCTTTGGTTGTAGGCAGCCTGTCCAGCAGATTGACCTGTCCACTCAGGTCATATAGAGACCAAGGATCTGGTATGTGCTCAGCCCCATGCTTAGTGCCAGGAACAGATTAGCTATCAGGTCAGACTTA
This sequence comes from Hydrochoerus hydrochaeris, assembly GCA_004027455.1. NCBI lineage: Eukaryota > Metazoa > Chordata > Mammalia > Rodentia > Hydrochaeridae > Hydrochoerus > Hydrochoerus hydrochaeris. The sequence goes on from PVLA01003325.1 coordinate 118,095, forward strand.
GATAAATACTATAATGGATCACATGTCTAGTGTGTGGGTTAAGTGAAATCCAACAGACAATAAATAAAAAATAAAGACATATCATAATAAAACTCACAGTGCAACATGAAAAGAGTGAAGACAGAAACACATAGGATGATGGGGGTGGTCAGGGCTTGAAACTTGCCAAGAATGAAGGGTGAGAAGGTTCCAGCTGAGGAAAGAATGGAAGGAATATCCCTGGCAAATGCCAAGAAATATGCAAATCATCGAGGAGGAAAAAAAAATCAACATACCGGAGGCCTTTGGTTTTCAAGCAGAGGTGATTTGGTCCTCAGAGGATACTTGTCAACGTTTAGAGACAGTTCTGGTCATCACAACTTGGGAAGAGGTAGTTACTGGCATCTAGTGACTAGAAGCCAGAAATGTGGATAAATAACCTACAATACAGAGCACAGAATAGATCCCATGATAAAGAATTATCCAGCCTAAAGTGCCAATGATGTCATGAATGAGATCTTCCAGGTGTGGTGGCCTATTCGTACAATACCAGCACTGAGAAAACTGAGGTAGAAGGATCAACACAGGTTAAGGCCAGTCTGGGCTACACAGTAAGTTCAAGTCCAGCCTGAACTACATAGCAAGACAATGTCTCAAAAAAACAAAACAAACAACATGAGAAAAGAATGATATCCCAAATAATTACTACCTTTATAATTAAACTACTACATAATCATTGCTGTTACATTATATCATGTAGATGTCCCTTGATCTTTGCAGGGATTATGCCCCAACTCATTGTCATTTGAAAATGCTTTTAACATGGTTAACCTACACAACATCACAAATTAGCAACACAGCCTTCTGAGTGTGGTTGTAGAGTACTCATTTTTTATCCTTCTGATGGCATGACTGAGTGGGACTTACAGTTTGTTGTATCAAAGAGAGTGTCACACCACATACTATGTTACTACTCTGGGAAGAGATAAAAATTCAAAATTCAAGCAAAAGCCTTACTAAACCTGTATCCCTTTTGCACCATTATAAACTCAAATCATAAGTCAAATTGTATTAGGGATGTCTGTTTTTTAAGACCACCTAAATTTACTTAGCACTTGCTAAATCCAGTACTCTTTGAAGAGCTTTGCATAGATTGACTCATTTAATTCTCCTTGACTCTGAGGTAGGTACTACTTTTTCTACATTTTATAGATTTTACAGATTAAAAAATTGAGATACAGACTTTAAATCAGATGTCCAGATTTTCCCAGGTACAAGGTAGTAGAACCAGGATTCATAGCATGGCTCCTGAAGCCCATTGACCATTCTGCCACATGATAGTTGTCATTTTCTAAAGTCAATTACTTTAATGGGACCCATGGCCACAGATTTGAGGATATAAAAGGAACTGGGAACTTAAATGCTTTGGGAGATGTGCCCTTGAGATTCAGATAAGACTTCATTAGGACCAAAGCAGCTGCCATGCAGACTGGACCATGAAATGAACCCAGTAACATTCTTGCAACCAATATGTATCCCAGACTGTACCGTTTGCTGTACTTCCTCTTCTCCCTATACTTGATGCTCTTAAAGTCTATTGACTCAGCTGGGAAAGTCAGGAAGCATATATCCCTCCCCAACTAAGAGGAGGGAAAATAAGAGGTACTTGGGTATTGTCTTTGGCTGAGTTCCTTAGAAGCAGAGCCTGAGGCAAGGATTCAGATGCACTTGGTGTTATCAAAGGGGTTCTTCTAAGAGAAACTCATAAGAGAGGGAGGCAAACAAGAGAGAAGGGAGTCAGGTAGAGCAAAGATAGTCTCCATAAAGTCTAGTCTGGGCCTGACCCACAGAGAACTTCCAAAGAATAAACCACACATAGAGGCCAGGACACCAGACTTTGGTGCTCCCACACTAATCAATGCACTGACTATAGCTGAGGAGTAACCTCTGGGGTGAGCCAGCTCTTGTCCACTGAGGGCATATTTCTGGAAAGGAGGGAAGATGTGAGGCACTCCCTGCCTCTGATGCATTAACCCATGAGGAGGACCTGAGAGGGGAACCAATCTCATCCATCACATTTGTGGTTAGTTCTGGGAACAGAGTCGGGGCCAAAGACTGTGGTCCATCATGAGACCTACACCCCGAGCATGGAGTCCTGGTAGGCTTGCAGGAGCAAGCCATGCTGAGGCATTAGGGTCATGTCTTGGGCTATCTCTTTGTTTCTTTTTTAAACAGTCACACAAAGAGAGGGGGTTTTTTTCCTCTTTTAAATGGTTATAAGGGGAGAGATTTTCCATAGAGAGGTGCCCCTAAAGACCCTAAGGGGCTCTGGGATTAATTCAGCTTTGTGGGTTCTTCATGCAGAGTAAAGGCAGGCACTTGGGGCTTTAAATCAATCTCTGAGCTGAGGACCAGTAATCATAAACTGGAAGTGTTTTCTTTCCTAAAGAGAGCATTAGGAAGAAGAGCCTTTGATCAGTGGTCACAGCACAGGTCCAAAGGGTCAAACCATGGCTGCTGTGTGAAACTGACTCGGAGAAGATTCTTCGAGCTTCAGCTCACCCATTGCTCTTAGCCACCGTCTTTGTTTTCTCTCTCCTGGTCCGACTCTGCCTCTCCTCTTACCCAATCTTAGTTTGGGTTTCCTGGAAGCAGACCAGGAGGTAGCAGCAATCTGATACACAGGTCCCATGTGAAGGAATTGCTATAGGAGAAGGGAGTGAAGGAGACAAGACAGGGTAAAAAAAGGAGAAAGGAGAAAGGAGAAAGGAGCCCAGTCAGGATGTGGTCTCAACAGGATCTGCTGCCATCCGACCCCACTGGAGCCCTGGAGCCTGAACTGCTTTGTACACTTGGTCCTATCTGGAAACCAAGTGATCTTCTGCACCTTGATGAGGATAGCTAATCATTTTGGCTCATCCAGAGCAGTCCTGTGCTAAAACAACACTGAAAATCCATATCTTGGGAAAGTTCTGGGCAAATAACAAAGACAATCACCTAGCTCTCCTACCAATCCCTGAGGGCCAGCTGTCCTCTTCTCCCCTGGGGGCACTGTTCTCTGAAGAAAAGGACTATGGGCTATCTTCAGCCAAGACACATGGTAGATGAAGATGGTTCATCAGTCTATGGATGGAGGCCTGAGTGAGTACACAACCCTGGAACATCTATCCAAGTCCATCTTCCACGTAGCAGCCGGCAGCTTCCTCCTAAACTGCAAGTCCGATTATGAGTCCGCTTTCCACGCAGCCACCTGGGTGGCCTCCCTGGGGACTGTCAGTGCCTTTGAGATCAAAAAATCAAAATTAAAAATCAAAGCAATGGCTCAGATTCAGTCAAGGCCTCTGGGGCTCAGCACTCCATTCTCCCTCATGACTGACTGTGGGGCCAGACAGCTTGGTTGAAATTGTCAGTTTACAACTTATTAGTTATGTTGTGATTTAGGCATTTTTCTAACCCTTACTTAACCTCAGTTTCCTCATCCATAACATAGAGATAACAGTATGAGTTTGACGAGAGGGTTAAATGAATTAATACACGGAAGTGTTCAGAACAGTGAATGGTACATAGCCAGTGCTTAATAAATTTTAACTAATTATATTATTGATTTATTTTAAGATTCAAGTCAAGCATCACATCCTCCAGGAAGCTATGCCTGATTTCTCCTTTCTTCCCTGATCATATTAGCTGAACTCTTTCCTTTACATACTTTAATGCAATTATCCACAGGAGAGTCTTCCTCAGTAGCAATGCCATAGACTGTTCCAGGGAAAGAGCTATGGCTTTTATTCCTCCCTCCTAGTTCCTAGCATAAGTCTTAGCAAAGATAAATGATTGTAAATAACTTTTAATCGGAGGAATGAAAAATCAGACTGTTCCTACTGAATAAACATCCTGTAAGAACCTCGTCAAAGCGAGTCTCCTGAAAAAACAGTGTATCACCCTCTTTGCAACTCAGAATATATATTAACACTCAAAGGGCTCTGGGTAGTCCTGCAATAAAGCAACTGGTTTTCCTTTAACTTGCTTCCCATTGTCCAAATGTTTCTGATCACAGAGTCACTGTGTGGTAACTGCCAAGGCCTTGTCCTCTCTGGACAGCAGGGAGGCAGGCTCCTCTGTGCAGTAGCTGCAGCTGCCCAACTGCTCCGCTGGGTACACGAAGGCAGCAGTTGGAAGAATAGCGGCCCATTCTCTCCTCAGAAAGGCTACCATGAGATCCGGGAACTCCGCCTCTTCCACTTTACCAGTTGGCCTGACCACGGTGTCCCCTGCTATGCCACTGGCCTCCTGGGCTTCGTCCGTCAGGTCAAATTCCTCAATCCCCCAGAAGCTGGGCCTATTGTGGTCCACTGCAGGTGAGTCAAAGCCAAGCTCCAACCAGGTGTGCATGTGAAACTTTGATCTCTTATTAAGGATGACATTCTCTTGTCCAGTGGCAGTGATACTTCCTATTCCAATGCTGAACGCTTTCTGTTGAGAAACCAGTCCCAACACCTAACAAGTAGCTGTAGTAGAAGTAGGTGTCAGTGGTATTAATGCTGCCAGGCGATAGTCAGGGTACTGACAGCATCTGCTATGTCTGCCACGTGCACCTGCCCACATTATTTCACTTACTTGTGATCCAACCTTGAGAAGTGGTTGTTCTTATCATTCCTGTTTTACAGATGAGGAAACCAAGCTGTTCACTGGTAAACTCAGGAGTGCAATGGCAGAGCCAGGATATTTAACATAGTCTTCTCCAGACTCTTTCCCATAGCTCCTTAATGTGGCAGCAGGGTGCCTTCTCTTCAGTTCTATCATTCAGTGGCCAGTAGCATTAATAGAGAGTAAATGGACAGTGTGAGGTTTTACTTGATTACCCTTGAGAAGAGATATTTTCAGCTTTGACCTAGACAGTCACATTGAGAATGAGTGGCACGTCTTCCAGTGCTCCTAAATGATGATGAAGTACCCTGTCAGGGGCATGAAGAATTGGAAGAGAGTGAACATTCAGACCTAAAGGCCAGGTAGCCTGTGTTACCTTCCTTCCCAGGGGCCCCTTTTTCAAGTGTGACCTTGGGCTCAGCCCATCTTTTCAGACCCGGAATGCTCAAGTTATCTCATCCTTGCCCTGGCAGTGCATACATCAATCAAGGGACCAGAAAGACTGAGTAAACTGTGGCTATCTCAGATCCAGCTCCATTCTCACACAGCATCCATGAATCTTCTTTAAAACAGTAGATATACAGACCCATTTCACACATAAAGCAATTAGGAATGTGACAGAACTCTTCAGGGTGTGTCAGCATTGTGCATGAATTCTATGCCTTGTAACTCATAGCAAACTGAACCCAAACAGCAGCCAGTATAAGGGTGTGGGTGAAAATGAGGCAATAGCAAATATTTATCAGGCTCTCCACTATGTGCAACCCTGGCCATGTTCCTGTCTTTCCATAGCAAGTCACCTTAATGTATCAGAGCAGAGCAGAGCAGCATCCACTCCTGGACTAACAAGATTAAATGAGTTGGCGAACGCACACTACATGCCTAACATAAGTCCTGACATATACTGAAAAATATCAATTCTCTGCTTCTTAATAATACTTTCCTTCCCCAGACAGTTAATCCTTAAGGACAGAAACCATGTCTTACTTAACTGCATATCCCCACTCTTAATCCCAGAAATTAGTGTGTTGTAGATGCTCAATAAATATTTGTTAACTATAAGTAGCAAATATTTATTGAGAAATCATTGTGCTGATAGGCAAAGGGCTAAGCAGTTTGCATGCATTATGCTTTTTAAACAAAATTTCGAGCAATTTGAATATATTATACTATTAATGCTACGAGGTAGAACTATTTTTATTATTATCAGCATCATTTTACAGATGAAAGTAATGAAACTCAGAGAGATTAAGTCATTTACTTCAGGCCACCCAGCTAGTAAGTAATAGAACCAGAATGTGATCCTGGGGTCTCCTCCAAGTATCACGTGTTTAATTACTATGTGATACCAAAGTAAGTGCAGTACAACCTTTACAAAGTCCCTGCCAAGAGGGACAGTTTATGTGCCAGAAAACAGGCTCACGGGCACTAGGCAACTCATTCACTGAGAGTGGATCCAAGATTCAAAACCAACTCAAGCTGCTTCTTTCCTCTAAAATACAGTGAGAATAAGAATTAGAAGAGATGAATGAGTTACCTTTCATATTCCCTCCAGGACACCAAAGTCTGGACAGTTTAGCTTCTTTTGAGGGATCTGGATGGTGGTGGAGGGAAGGCATTTTGAGGCTGAGATAAGTCAGAGTTCAGTCAATGCAAGCCGTGACATTTTGTAATGAATGGAGACTGTTCCTACCAGTTTAATTTCCAGATCATTGAGGGTTATGGTCCCCACTGGCCTATGCTTCTTGGATTTATCAGCAAATATTGCTTTTCCATCTTATCCCATCTCTCTTTCTTTTTGCATTTCCTTTGATTTTCACATTGTTCGATAAAGACATTTATTTGCACAGGGGAACAAGATGTGAAACACAGCCAAACCAGGCTTCCTTGACAGTTTTCCGGGCTTCCCTTCCAAAACTGTGCACTTAAGGCAAATGTCTTATGTGTCTCTGGTTCAACATCATAGTGTTAGAATTCAGCACTAATTTGGGAAGGATTGGCCATGCTCCATGGAGTCTCACTGAGTTCTCATGTTATTTTGTTCTTGGTCTGAGATGCTCCTAACGAAAGCCATCAAAGATCAGAAATTGAATGTGAATCAGGAAATTGATGCCTGACAAGGGTCTAGGGCTATCAGCTGATCCAGTTGAATGATTCTGTTGGTTCACAGTTCTGGGGAAGTAGGTACAGGTGAGGCCACATACAGGGCATTGGACCAGGGACTGCAGATTCACTCTCTGCCTTTGGGACAGCTCAGAGGACTCATATTTCTACTTTCTCACTCTCTCGCTCATTTCCCTTCTGTTGTCTCTCTGTTCTTCTTTGTTGTTTCCATCCATCAGTGCATTTGCTAAAGAGAAAAAAGAGAAAGGAAAAAAGGGAAGGAAAAAGGAAAAACACATATGTTAGGTAACTCCAGAGTGCCAGGCACTGTGTTAAATATTTCCTTCTATATAGATGGAATATCTTTATCCATCAGTTGAGGACACTGCTTACATATTGTGTAAGCCTGCATTATATATCATGAGTCTTATTAAAAAAGAAAGTGTATAGGTACACATTCTGAGGTCAGACTGCCTGGGTGAAACTCCCTACTCTACCACTTGCCAGCTTTGTGACCTCAGGCAAAGTAAGCCATGTGTGCCTCAATTTTCTCAACTGTGAAATGGGTGCAAAACTTGCTGCCAAGCTCAGATGATTTATAGATAACATTTGCAGAGCCCTGAGAACATGCTGGCAATTATCAAGCACTAAATAGGTGTTCACTAAGTTCTATAGCAAAACCAATCAGTCCTGATAAGATGGCACCCTAAGGCTCCCATTACTCTTACATTTCACGAAAGATAAAGCTGAGCCTTTAAGTTGGTCACTTGTTCAATCCTCTCCCAGAGTGTTGAGATCCAGTGGGGTTTTTCCCCCAGCATATTGCCTGTCAGCATAATCCTCAGGGATGGGGGCCAACTGGTTGGACTAGTCCCATCCCAAGATCCTTACCCAGGTTATGCTGTTTCTTCAGTGCTGGAGCTGGGAGGACTGGCTGCTTCATTGCCATCGATACCATGCTTGACATGGCTGAGAACGAAGGGGTGGTGGACATCTTCAACTGTGTGCGTGAGCTCCGGGCACAGAGAGTCAACTTGGTACAGACAGAGGTGAGTCACGGGAGACTAACTCAGCCAGCCCCCATCAGCCCTCAGTTACCAACAAAAAGCATTGCAGGATGGAGAGACTCATAGGTGGTGGCATCCTATGCAGAAGGACCTGGGTGTGGGAGAGCAGAGTGACCATGTAGTTTGCTCTGGTGAGGCCCCTGCCAATCCTAGCCAATCATAAGACAGACAGTACCAGGACTTCTACCCATGATGGATGGTGATGAGTTCTCCATTGCTGAGGGCACTCAAGAGAAAACTAATGGCAGATGTTAGGGATTCTTTGAATAGTATTACAGCCTTGGGTGCAGGAGAGAAAGGGAAGGGACAGACTGGCACTTATAAAATGCCTGCTATGTTCTAAGTATCAATTCAGTCACCAAAAGAAATGGCTTAATGGGCAAAATTCTTGAGGACTTGATCTCAGGGCTGAGAATTCCAAGAGAGATACACACTTCCAGGTCTTGAAGGATAAAATGTCCTCTAGGAACCTTCTTGTCCAGTTAGAGCTCAAGGAAGGAAATAGAGGGCAATTATCTTTATTGTTTCACATCTAATGTGAGTTAGGGATAGTATGTTGTTTCTAACTCCACAACAACCTATGGTGTCCTGCATACTAGAGGCTCCATTTTATCAATGAAGGGGAAATTGACAAACTGGGTCCCAAACACTTCACAGCAAGCTAGCCAACTATGGTAGAACCTGGGAACCTGGGTCCATGTGCTTCCAAAACCTATGCTCTTTGTTCTGAATCTCTCTCTCTCTCTCTCTCTCTCTCTCTCTCTCTCTCTCTCTCTCTCTCTGTCTCTCTCACTCTCTCTCAGCAATCTTTTCTTTCTGCCCCATTTCTCCCTGCCTTGGTTTGTCATTCTTATAATGAGTCTACGTTCTGGTTCTAGTAAATACGTTTTTTTGTGCCCAGGCAGAGCTGAGACACATGAGAGCTGCACATATCATCTAGCCTGCAAAGTGAAACTAGCCATGGCCTTAGACACAGCATTTCCTTCCTGGATCTGCAGTGAAGACTCTCACGAATAGGTTCACACACACAGGACCTTGCTACAGACTCTGAGCTAACTCACACAGGCCAGTGTTTAGGTTTCTAGCACTATAGCCCCAATAACTGCCTTTCTAGTTTCCAGGTCCATGCATGATACATCTGGAGGTATACTTTATATAAAGAAATAATCTGTGATTTGTTCAGGGCAAAAGTCACTTAACATCCCAATAGCAAGTGCTGCCTGGTGGATTTAGAAAAGACTTTCCAAAAGGAATGAAACATTGAAAGGTATAAAAAAAAAAAGAGGGGGTGGAATTTCAGAATAGATGAACAGGTACAAAGAATCAGGATAGAACGCATTCAGCACAAGTTTTAGGAGCAGACCCTGAGACAAGCAGAGATTGTTTTAGAAGTAATCCCAAGGTGCTCGCTTGGTAGGTGAGTGGGAGAAGCGAGACAGAGGATGGAAGGAAGCAAACAAAGGATATTTTATCAGGCTGTTAAACACTGTAGACACTTGGACCCTGGTCCTGCTGAGAAACTGACAGTGATGAATCGGAATATCTAATTTATCCTACCATAGGATGGAGGGAACTTGCGTTTATAACATTTGTGGATCACTGAGAACATGCTGGCATCTTCTCCCTCTGTCATTGCTTGAGGGTTCCTTCGCTTTGTGGCTTCTGGGGCTAGAGAAAGCCTTCCAAAAAGAATAATCACAGGCTATTAGCAGCACATAGCCTTTGGCAGGTAAAGGTAAAACTGAGATATGGGCAAGGCACCAAGAACACCTACCATGTTATGTCTGCAAGTTTCTCATTTTTATCATGATTCCACCGTTCAGTCTTGTATAAGGAACAAAACACACTATGGCTCACACAGTTACTGTGAAATATGAAGACTTGGTCCTTTGGGTTACAAGAGAAAAAGTATGGATTCAGCAATATAAATCATGCCCAGTCTCCTCGGTCACTGTTCTTATCTAGTTACCTATCCCCCCTCCTCTCAACTGCGCAGGAGCAGTATGTGTTCGTGCATGATGCCATTCTGGAAGCCTGCCTCTGTGGCAACACGGCCATCCCGGTATGTGAGTTCCGCTCTCTCTACTACAACATCAGTAGGCTGGACCCCCAGACGAACTCCAGCCAGATCAAAGACGAATTTCAGGTATGGACAAATCTTAGAGACTGTCCTAGTCAGTTTGAGCTATTATAACAAATTTCCACTGGCTTCAGGGTTTAAATAATAGATATGGCTTTGTCATATTTCTGGAGGCTGGGGAGTCAAAGATCAAACTGCCAGCAAATTTGGTGTTTGCAGAGGGCTCAGACACTGTCCGGGTTTTCAGGTGTCTGCCTGCTTGTTGTAGCTTCACGTGGTAGAAAGCAGAGAAGAAGAAAACTCTCATGTCTCTTTTTTAGAGAGCACTAACATCCTGTGTAAGGGTCCCACTCTCCTGACCTAATTATCTCCCATAGGACACATTGTCTAAAACTATCACCATGGCAACATGTGCCTTTGTGGGGTACACATTCAGTCTATAGTAATGACTCTGCCAACTTCTGTGGTGCCCATATTTGTGGGCTTCCTTTGTGAGAACTGAGACATCCATGGGCTTTCAGGCTATAGTGCCAGGCAGCTGCAGAATGCATTCCAAAGCACCAAACATGCAGCCATGAGCAGCTACTAGCCAATAACTCAGTGATGGCTAAGGCCTACATTTAGCTACAATTATGCTGCTAGACTTAGGTCTTACTTAGTCCTATTTCAGATTGTGGATGGAGACAAGTTATGCACCTAGATACAAATTTCATGCTTCTTTATTCCTGGGATATTTCAGGTTTTCTCAGTTGATCTTTACTACTTGAAGTATAGCAAGCTCAAGAGATGAAGCACCACAAACTTCATTTTGGAAATACAGAATCTTGGACCCATCCAGATCTGATTAAGAACATGCAATTTAATAGGATCTCTAAGTGATTATTTATCAAAATTTCAGAAGCATAATCCTAGGGCAATCATAGCAGATCTGTACCTTCGAGCCCATATGGTTAGACTTGTATAAATTTCAGTCTAAGAGGCCTAGACATGATTCACTGAATACAGCGAAGCTAGAGTTTGGCCCTCTATCCCAAGGCCAGTACGAGGATCATGCTTAAACAACAGGAGTTGAGAATCAGGCAGAAGGAAGCAAAGATCTACTGTGTCACACACAAATACATATAGCTCCAGGACTTGCTTCAAACCTGTGAGGAAATGCTTGGCTCATGGTTCCATGGGCAGATACCCCAGCCAGGTCAATACTTTAGTGCTCCTTCAAATAGTCTATTTCTGAGGTAGAGCAGAGGCAGTACGGCAAATGCCTGAAGGATGGAAGGCAGAGAACTCTGGACAATGAAGACAGAATCTAGTCTCTATTATGTGGGGCAGTTCTGGTTTTACATTGCAAGACTCACTCTGCAGAACATAAGCTCTGCAGTTTTGCAGATCTATTAAAGCATATCCCTTGGGGGTCTCTCATCTACCCTGAGCACCCTTGCACCTTCATACAGGTTTCTTTATAAAAAAAAAAAAAGTGCTGGTAAATCATTTTCCACATTCCATGCTACCTCAAGTGGTTTTTAACATTCATTAGGGACTCCCTACTGCTATCCCTACCACGGGAGCTCTGGCTGGCCTATGTTTTAATGCAACATTGGCTGAGTTGAACAACTTAGTCCAACTGGCTGGCAGGAGTTGGGGCCCCATATCCGAACCCAAATGTGGGCATGCTGCCTCTGTATATTTGGCATCTTAAAAGTGTTCTACAGCCCTCTGGCAAAGGCTCTCAACTGACAGGTCAGTTGAGTAAGCAGGATATGATAGAACACCAGCACCATGGAGGAAGCATGGGTCCCAGGTAACAGACAGTAGGGCCAAGCTTAAAGGGGGGAGATAAGCAAGCTAGACTAAAGTGGAAGATCACTGTCCTCTCTCCTCAGAAGCAACTATCTAAGCAATGTCTATCTACTTATCTTGTGCCCCACAGACACTCAACATTGTGACACCACGTGTCCGGCCTGAGGACTGCAGCATCGGGCTCCTGCCCCGGAACCATGATAAGAATCGGAGCATGGATGTCCTGCCTCTGGATCGCTGCCTGCCTTTCCTGATCTCAGTGGATGGAGAATCCAGCAACTATATCAATGCAGCACTGATGGATGTAAGCAGAGCCCTGGCAGAAAACTGTTGGCTGGTATTCCAGGGACAAGCTTCTTCCTGAGGTGGCAGGAAGGCCCTGACACCACCAGCCAGCCTCTCCTTGCTTCTGACCTGCTGGCCTTGAGCATCTTTGCTCATCCTGAAGGCTTAAGCCCAAATCTAGACACAAGCTGGGATCTTGGCTCCTTGATTCAAAGAACTGGAGAGAATAGGTCAAATGCTTAAAGTCTTTTCAGTGATATCACAACAAAACTGAAGTCCTATCATGTACCTCCTCCCATCTCCCACAGAGCTAATTCAACCTGAATTTCAGTTTAGGCAGCATTCTTTATGCCAGGCCTTGCCTGATCCCTGGTAACACAAGAAGATAAAGACATAGTATCTCCCATTCAGCTTCCCAGATGATTCCTGTGCAGAGGAGAGGATAAGAATGGCACATAGTAGGTACTCCGTAAGTGGCTATTGGATAAGTGGTGGGAAGCAATAAAAAGAATAAAGAAAGAAGCAGTCCATGTTCCTAACAATCCTGTCAGGGCTGTCATCACTACTTCCTTGACATCAAGTCCAAGGAGGGTAGTGTCCCCTGCTGTGATTTGGGATTAGGTGCTGTCTTGCCCTGGTGAGCCAAAGTTTCTGCCTCATATTCTTCATACTTGGTCTTCCAGCTACTTCTGGTTCTCACCACCCCACCTCCATAATATAACGATGTTTGTGGCAGGACAGAAACATGGACCATCTAATCCCATCCTTGTAATTTCATCAGAAGAAACAGAGTGGATTGAAAAAGAGAGTAGTTCAAAGTCATCCAAAGAACTAGTAGCAAAGCCAAACCCAGAGCTCCTGGATGCCACTCTAGAATTCATTTCTTGAGCATTCCCACCATATTCTTGATTTCTGTAGGATGCAGAAATCTTGCCTCCTGAGGCTCAGGACAAAGAGCAACATTACCTGATTGGGGATGAGCTGTTCCAGGGCCTCTTTCCCAGCCCTTCTCACTCTGAAGTGATACCCATGTAGCTCATGTAGCCCTCCCACAGGAACATAGGATACTCTCAGCTAAGAACTTCTCTGACCTCTGATACTCCTGAGCTTTCTCTCCAAGGGTCTTAGGTGTTAGAAGCAAGGAGGTAATGGGAGACCAATGCCTACATCACCTCTCAAGAAGCTTCTCTGGGTTTTGCCCACAGATTCTTATATCCCCCACAAAAACTCTGGCTGTGTGTCCAGAAGAAAATAGTATTGTCTTGATCATGTCAAATTGCTAGAGACAGAGAAAACCTCTGGTTTTATGTTAGGACCTTCCAAAGTCAACGTGTGCATGTGTGTACATGTGAGTATGAATGTGCATGTGTGTGAATGAGAGGACAGATGATGTGTAGAGGTGCAGCCACACTTCCAAGTATCTCTGAGCTTTCCCCTAGTTGTCTAAACTGGGTTTCTTCCTTCTTCATCCAAACAATGATCAAACATGCCCCTGGCCTCAACTTAGTAGATTGGATGCTCTCAGTAGTCAAATGCCTTCTGCCAAGCTCTGATTCTGATTTTATTCTGTTTGTCCACAAGGCATTTTTCCTATGAGCCATCAACAGGGCCTTTGCCTTTCTTATATTAAAAAAAAAAAAACTCTTTATCTGTATTCCAGCTCAGTCTGTGCATTATCTGGTAACCATAGCAGCTTTGCCTCTAGCAGAAAAAAATGAAGTCCTCTGGGTTAATTTTTAATGTTTTCCATGGTAAAGGATGATGTTATCCATGAAATGAATTGCTGGCTGATCCCTGAAACCCAGCAGGAGCACAGATCCTGAACATATTTTCAGATAAGGCTTTGTCAGGTGTGCTGGTCTAATAGAGCGTTTATCACAGAGACAGGGAGAAAAGCAAAGAAAACTAACATTCCCTGAATGTTGGGCACCATGTTGCATCCTAGACTTGTACTGTCTCATTGTGCATCTGGGTATTGTTATCCCCATTTTCCAGAGATGTGTTAAGGGTCAGACTTGTTCAAGGTCAACCATTTCAGAAAGGGTGGACCCCAGGAATCTAAGCCCCATGATTGCTGGGTCCAAAGCCTAGATTCTTTTCCACATCTGGAAATTGATCAGAAACCATGCTATCTATGACTAGAGAGTTTGGCCTCTGAACAACTAAATGTTCTGCCATCCCAGCCTCCTCTGACAATTCCACGGGCTGGGAGAAGAACTTTGAAAAGCAGGACTCCCTGATACAAACATAGTGTCCATGTTGAAAAGTGATTTTCCTGATCTGCTTCCCCTCCCATCGCCTTCTGATTTATAACTCTTCTAAAAACAGCTGAGAGGCTCACAGGAACTCTCTCCCAAGAAAACTTGTTGAAAACACGGGCTACTTCTCAGGTTTCACAAACCACTGTCTTTCCAAATACCTCCCCACAGGATGTTATGACAACTAGAGCCCAGCTGAAGTTCCAGGACTCACACAGCTCATTTTTTTCTGGATTTCCTGTTCCATGTCTGAAATTTGAGGCTGAATTAATGCATTTATTCACCAGAGTTACACTGTGTCCTGTGTATGCCACCTGGAGTGCTAGTGCCCTGGATAGAAACCTAGTCACAGGTGTTTGCAGCCTGCCAGTGGGCTTAGAGTCAGGCTCTTGCTTGCTGGTCCTTTCACATCCAAATCTCACTCAACTGTAGGATAACAATTTTCCTTTGAATTTATGATTTATATTTTCCAGATAAAGAATGAACTTTGGGGTCCATCTAATAATTCACCAGTGTTAACACGCGCACACACACACACACACACACACACACATTCCTCTAAAGGCACTCTACAAAGACAGGTGAATAAATGAATGGATGAAAAATGTGTGAATGGATGGACAAATGAGTGAGTGGATGGATAACTCATAACTTATGAGGCTCTAATACCTGAGTACCTTCCCCTACTCCACTAACTGCAGGACACAGTGCCCACCTTCTGCCAGGCTAATTCAGCCCTCAAGCCAGCTTAGAGACAGGAATTAGCTTTGCAGTTTAAGCCCATTTGGAGGTCAGCCTGACCCCTCCATAGTGTCACAGGAACAGGGACTCAATGGATCCCTAATATCCTGAGAGGTGTCTTGGTCAGCAGAGCTGACCTGCATCCAGAATTTGTCATTTCATATTATAATGATGATTATTTTCTGAGCTCTAAGACATAAATAATTTATTTGGATAAATCCCATCCAAGTGACACTTTCCTAATGAAATGTCTTAGTTTAGAAGGGAATGTGTTCATTATGAGAAGGTCTCCTTTGCCACCAGGGTACCAAGAGATAACAAAACTGGCAGGCACTTTGTGAAATCTATTTGGCAGGCTCAGAGCCTCTGGCAGCCATCCAGGCCTCATCATCGTCAGAATATCACTTACGGATATGTATTTTACAAAGTCTGTGTCATTTCTTTGTTAGAGTCACAAGCAACCTGCTGCCTTTGTGGTCACCCAGCACCCTCTACCCAACACCGTGGCAGACTTCTGGAGGCTGGTGTTCGATTATAACTGCTCTTCTGTGGTGATGCTGAATGAGATGGACACTGCCCAGGTAGGAGAGGACCAACGGCTGCCCTAGATGAGCCCATGTGGGTCAGATGAGCCGTGCTATTGACCTGGAGGGAGGTCCTGTGATGAGCACTGTGGTGTGCCCTCTGATGGGAGCTGTCTGGTCATGTGCACCAGAGAAGTCTATTCTGCTGACTGCAGAGGCAAGGAATCTCCTGACTGTTCCTCTGCCCAGATACTCCCAGCAATGACTTAGGCTGCCTTTGAACTTTGTCCAAATGCACCCAGGGCTGATAACATTGCTCCATGCCTCAGGTACTGGTTAGGCTCTTGCTATAAATTATAGAGAGCTTATAGAGCCAGGAAGTCATCTCTCCAACACTAAGCACCTATGGCTCTAAAGAAGGCTGAGTGATTGGCCACACCCACCAGCACTAGTCCTTTTGCCATGTACCCCGTGCTGCCAGAGCCTGGACCTCAAACTTTGGATGCTTTGTCCCTGAACCACCATCCCCTAAAGCCCTGGCTTCATGCCTTAGCTCCTCTGGGTTTGGCAGCTGCAAACATCATAAACCTACAACACGTCTTCACATTCAGGACACAGGACACATGTCTTAGGACAGTGTTCTGGGGCCTACCCTTATTCTTGGTTGGAAAAAGTTAAAAGTGGCTGTCTTTTCACTACCTTAAAGACAACTCAAAGCCACTCAGCTCATTCTTGTAGGAATTTTGGCCTTGTGCAGCCTTGGTGGGAATAAACAATATTTCCAAAAGGATCTGAGCTACAGTCTCAGCCTCTAGGAACTCACAATCTTGCCATAGAGACATAGGAGTAAATTGTCCCTACATCCTGTGGCTGTGCTATAATAGAGGTCAACGGCAAAGTGTTCTGCTGACCAGGAGCAAGGAACAATTAATTCTGCCCAGAGGGTGAGAGTAGACTTCAAAAAGAAGGTGACTTTGACCTTGAACAAGGTGGAGGGGGGTTGAGGTAATGGGGGATGAATTAGCTGGAAAGAGGCATTCCAGAGCCAGGTGTGCTAGTACTTGCCTGTAATTCCAGCATTCTTGGAGTCTGAGACAGAAGGATTACATGTTCAAGTCCTGCCTGCGCAATTTAGCAACTAACTGAGACTATATCAAAATAAAAAATAAAAACAGAAAAGTGGGCTGTAGTTCAGTTTGAAGGACCTCAGTTCAATTCCAAGTATTGCAAAAAATAAAAAAGTATTCCAGACAAAAGTAATAGCAGGGACAAAGGCAAACAGAATGAATACATATAAGAAGTTTGTTTTCTGAACAGCTTCTGTTCCAGTGTCACAGGGGTTGGGGGATGTCTAAAAAGGAGTATGTTAAGGCTGGAGAGGCCAGCTTCCAGAGCTCCCTGTGCAGGGCTCAGAAGCTCAGGCTTTGGACTACAGTCTCATGTCAGACTTTTACTTTGTAAGCCACAAGATTCTTTCTAAAAAATAAAAGCTTTCATGCATAACCAGTATATGAAGAGGTATGACCAAGGGCTGGTCATTTTGAAGTAGGACCCAGGGGTCTGGGGTTCTGCCCACACTGGCCTTGCATCTTCTCCTCAGTCACTCTGGGCTCCTTTATGGAATCCTTGAGTTTGTAGGAGGACAGTTACAAAGTGCTGGATGTCCACTAGGGAGAACTTCTGGGAAATTTGAGTGTGGAGGGACAAAGTCACAGCTCCTGTTAGAAAACTAAGTCCAGCAACAGGGAAGAGGAAATACTGGAGCACAAACTTGGGAGCCAGAGACTGGGGAAGGAAATGCAGCAAGTGTGCTTGCTGAACATGAAAGGAGATCTGAGCTAAGGAAGTGGCCAGGAGATTGGAGAACTGGGATTCAGTGTGAAAATGTTTCCAGTTTTGACATCTATAAGATTGGGGGAGCAGTTGCATGTGTGAGGTGAATGAGAAAAAAAGTCAGCAGGTGTCTCATCTGAGCAATCATGTGTCCAGGGAATATGTGGCCAAAATGGAAAGGGAGGAAGATGCAGGAGGTAGAGAAAGGAGAGGAATAGGAGTGAACAGAAGGGAGTCCATCTCCGGATGTCCCTGTGAGAGACATCCAGGAGAGATTCCTTTCATTCACATGACTCACAGTTGTTAAACATCTGCTACAACTATTTGCTGGAAGCTATCATAGGTGTTTAGAATGTATCAGTGAACAACACAGACAAAGCGAAACAGGAAAATTCCCATTTCAAGTGCACTTTCTATTTCAAAGTAAGGAGACAAACAATAAACAACATAATGCCCTATAATGTATTTCATGTATGTTATGCAGTTACAAGAGTATGGAAAAAGATAAATTAGAGGGCAGCATAATGGAGATCAGAAGGCTGAGTGGGAGCTCAGGATGTAGCTGTAATAGGGTGGTTAAGAAACACAAACTTGAAAGATACAAGAAACTAAACCATGTCGCTCTCCCTGGGAGTGTCCCAGGCAGAGGCAGCAACCTGTACCCCAACCACATAGTTGGCACAAATCTTAGTACCTGGTAACCTTGAGGAATAGCACTAAGGCCTCTGGCCCAGGGACAGAGTAAAGGTGGGAAGAAGAGCAGTTGGTGCCATCAAAGACAAGGACAGGTCATGGAGGATGTTCAAAGTCATAGGAAAAGCTTGAGGTTTCACTCTGAGCAAGGGGAGCCACTGTCAGACTTTAAGCAGAGTGTGCCATAATTTGCCATAATCTTTTAAAAGCATCCCTCGGGCTGCTGTGTTAAGAAGATACTCATGTTGAGGAGAGGGGAAGAGTAGATACTGATAGTGGACACAGAACAGAGAAGAGGCTACTGTAATTATCAGGTGACAGGAGGCAATGACCTGAGCCAGCATGGCAGCAAAGGAAAGGGTTCTGCATGTATCCTGAAGACAGAGCTGACAAAATATCCTGACATCTTGAATATGGACTTTGAAAGATAAAGAGTTATCAAGGGTAACTTCAAGGTTTGGAGCCTGAACAGCAGAAGGGTAGAAACTAAGGTAACTATGCAAATAGTGAATTCTCACAGAACAGAGTTCTAGAGCATCCTCTGCAGAGTTTCAAAATCAGAAACCAGTGCCACTTATTTCTTTGCCTGAAAGAGTAAAACATAAATCTCAGCTCCATGTGCTAGGAGTTAATAGGGCCTACGGAAGTCCATTTGCTCTACTCTTTTTCCAACATACTTTTTACAAAGCCAGAGCTCAGACACAGAGCAGGAGTTTAAAAAACCATTACTTTGCAACATAGAAGGTCAAGGTCATCGGCTATAGCTCTGCTTTTCAGGATAGGTCCTGGGTGAATGAGGGATCTTTCAGGCCCAGATGTTGATACAGCCTTTGAGAACTGAATGTCTAAATGCAAAACATCAGGTTCAGAAGCGCCTTGAGGTTGGCTGCCATATGCAGCTGGCAAGCATCCCTTGAAATCAGCAGATGAATAGAGCACTTATTGATATAAATATCATCACCGCAGCAGCTGGGCGCCTTGCGAAAATAAACAGTGACACAGCATGAGCATCAGAAAAGCCGCCCTCAGCACCTGGAGGGGCGGTTCTCTAAAGTGGCAACAATATTTGTCTGCCAGAATGTTCCTGCCAAGGCAGCTCATGGAATTGGCCAGCCAAGCCTCATGAACCCAAGGGCCATTGGCCTGCAATGGACCTGTGCGTTACTAGATTGCTCCAAGAGGAATGCATTCTGTGGTTTGCATGGACCATAAAGACTTGTACTGGGGGTTGGGCAGGACACCTGCTGGTTTCAGCAAAATAAGGACAAGGAATGATGTAAGCTTTCAGGGTGCATTATTTTCCTGCACCACTATTCCACCTCCGCTACTTCATTCATTCAATCATCCCAGCCCCAAATAGTCTATTTTCCACAGCGGCTGCTATTCAAAGATAATTATGATCAATGAAGGCTCATGACAAAGATTCTCAAATTTCTGCATTTGACCCTAGAGATTTTTCTAACTCTTTAGAACTCCGCAGCCCCGTGTCAGATTAGTGAGGCAACATCCTAGAACCACAATATCCAGCAAAAGACATTGTGTTTCCTCAGATTCATCAGAAAGGTAATTTCAAGCACATCCAATTTATAAGATGTCATCCATCTTGTAGGCTCTATTGATAGACCACAGTCTATGGGGGAGAAGACACCAGGAAATAAAAAGCCTTGCTGCTGTCATGTCACATCATACCATTTAGACAGCTCAGGAGATCTTCCATCCCAGCCATGAGGTAGGCATGGTACACAGAATCATGGTCCTTCCAAAGACATCTACATCCTGACCTCGGAAACCTGTTGCATTAGTTAGCTTCCCTATCACTTGAACAAAACACCCAACTCCCATAACTTAAAGGATGAGAGGTTTAATTTGGCTCACAGTTTTGAGAGATTCAGTCTATGATTGGCTGGTTCATGGCAGTGTCATGACAGAAGGGTGTGGCAGATGAAATCTACTCACCTCATGACAACCAGAAAGCAGAGAAGGGAACATTTCCCAAGAGAAATAGGTGAGGGAATATATGTAGTACCTAAGACCTCCATGGCCCACCTGGACACACCCAGGAACAAGATTTACTAATCTGCTAGGCATTTCTTAATTCAATGAAATTAGCATGTCAGTCACACTTACAAATATGTCATTTTACATGACAAAAGAAACTTTGTAGATATGATGACCGTAAGGCACTCAAGAAATACAGACTATTTTGGGTCATCCAGTTAGGTCTAACAAAAGGGACATTTTAAGAGAGAGGTAGGTGGATCAGAGACCAGGGATGGTAATGTGAGAATAGAGCAGAAAGTGGAGAGTGATGGCCACAAACCCAAGGATGCAAGCAACGTCTAGAAGTGGGAAAGGTAAAAAAATGAGTTCTTTCCTAGAGACTCCAGGAAAGAAAACAGCTTTGCTCACATCCTGATCATAACCTCTTAATACTCATCTCATAATTCTGACATCTGGAACTGCAAGATAATCAATTTATATTCTTTTAAGGCACTATGTTTGCAGTGATGTATATAGACAGTAAACTTGAAACCAAAAATTCAGACCCAGAGTAATAAGGGTAAGTAGAGTAGAATAGAATGTGAGTCTAAAATGGTGGTAAAAGCCAGAGTCAACATTGTTTGTTGGACTAGGAGGTTGTTTGAGCTGGAAAAATCAATGTCTCAGTTAGAATTCAAAGTTAGAGCTGTCAGGAACCATGAGGGAACAGGACATGGAAATCCAAGCAGAGGTAAAGGTCCACTTCACCAGTTTAGGCAGTCTTACTAACTCAGAGAAAGTCTTTTAAAGATCAAAGACATGCTTTCTTGGACCTCATTTACCATTAATTTATTAACATACATTTATTAAGGTCCTACTATGTGCCAGGCATAGACCTACACATAACAGAGGACAAAAGAGACACAGAAACTCCCTATCCCATGAAGCTGGCATAATAGTGATGTGAGAGGCCCCTGTCAGGCTCTCTTTAACATGAAACAGGATGACATTATCCTCTGCTGGGACGTCTCAGCAAGACCCTCAAAAGGGAGGAGAAAGCAGGAGAAAGCTTGAAGCAGGAGGGATGGAGGAGGAGGTGTCTAGGAGGTATATCACAGTGACCTCAAGCTGTGCGTTCACACAGAAGATTCCAACAGGAAATACCACCGCCATCCCATTATCCTAGAGTTAGGTTTCAGTGTCAGTAAGGCCCAAATCTAACTTTGTTGCCTCCACATAATAAATACTAGTGCTTCACTTGCCTTGAATATTTTGTTAATTTATTATATTGGTTATACTTGGAGTATCCCCTGATTTTCTCATTATTTCATTTGTCAGTAATTCTTGGAAGCACTCTGTCTTGCTTACATCTTAGAGCTTTCATAATCCAAGTGTCTTCCAAACACTTTTTAATAGTTGCCATGTTTTCCCTTCATGTATTCACTATTTTCAAAGCTTTCATTTCCCAGACTGTATTTACTAGCTAATAGTAAGTTACTGTTCTTCTTTTCTGTGGATGTGACTCTCAGCAAACTTCTGACCTGCAGGCATTTGGAGAACTGACACAGTGAGATGTTCTGATTTGAGCCAGAAGCTAAAGATTTAGGGTCCTCTACTCAGGACAGCAGCCTGTTCCTCTTTTGGCTCGCAAAGACTTTTAAGACAGTTCCTGCTAGTTTTGATCCCCACTTTGAAAACTTATTTCATTTTGCAGATCAGGAAACTGAGGCCCAAACAGGGAAGAACTTTGAACAAAGTCACACAGCCCACCAGTGACTTTGCCCAGGCTATTTCCAGGCCTGGTAAAGATGTTTACAATCGCTGTACAACTGGTTTCCAGGCTCTGGTCCCCGGTAATCGCTGATCTGCTGGCACCTCCATGTGTGGAGATGGCAGGAATGTTTCCTTCTTTAAACATAAGAACAAGATTTCATAGCGTATATGTAACTGAGCCATCCGATTCGGAGGTTCTCACTGTACGAAGACGGAGAACTCAGGTGATACAAATTCAGGTGGAAAGATAAAGGTTGAGGTGTCCAAGGATGAAGAAGAGGCTGTATTGTATTTCCATGGAAATAAGGGCTTGTGGAGAAGTCTTCATCCTCCCAGGAAAAGCAGGGGGATATTTCAAAGATGTCTTTTGCTGTCATTGTGTCTGCAGGGCAGATAGCAAGCACCAATATCTCCATTTTTATCTTGGCTTGCTTAACATGCTAGCAAAATACACAGAATGCACAATTCTGTCACAGCCAGCCTGACTTTGCAAGGAACTGTGTCTCTCTACTCCTACTGGAATATTGGAGGTAATAGAACAGGAAGCCTAGGGTCGAGAGTTTTGAATTCAAGTTCTATTCTTGCACTTACAGGCTGTATTGATCTGAGCCAATTTCTTACCCTCTCTAAGCTTTACCGTTACCCTCTATTAGATTAAGATGACCCAGATTTCAGCAATGTTCCCTCTACCTCTGAAAATTTAAACAAAATTGGATCCGTTCCTTACTCTTCATCCTGTGGCAAAACCCAATCTCCATCCAAAGATTTCTAGAAATTTGAAGGGAGCCCTATTCCTATACTCACTTCCAAGTTCCAGCTAAGGCTTGAGCAGGGACATTGTGGGGTCTGTATCCTGGCAATGCTGTGACAGAAGGTTGAACATCACACATCCTCATTCTTAAGCCCCACCTTGCTTCCTCCCCTGGCCTGCAGCAGCACACTCTCCCCATCCCATGGTCCAAGCCACTTTCCTCTGGTCCAGATTCTCTCCCACTCCTCCCTTCTCAGCTCTCCCCATCACTCTTCCCAAAACCTTCAAGATTTATTCAGCTACAGGATTCAGCCATCCCCCTAGTACCTCTTTCTAAAGCCTGAACTGGGCCTTGTCTTCTACCCTCCACATTCCTGTAGGTATTGACCTAAACCCCAACCTTTCCTTCTCCGAAACAAACTCAGATTCAACTGTTATAAATATACATTTATACCCACCATTTGGAGGTTCCATAGCAGGAATGGGGCTGCTGAGAGTATGTGGAAATTATGCAAATAGGCTTTGATCATCATCCTTGTATCTTTCTCTGTCCTTTGCTTCCTGTCACCCCTTCCCCACAGTCTGTCTTTTTCAACTGGCCACAGTGTCAAAAGCAATTATACATTTTTTATAGAATCTGTTTAAAGAAATTTTATAATCACTGATCTGAATTTTAAAACCAATTTAGGTGACCCTTTTAAATTTGTCTTCTTAAAATACTAATTGACTTCACCTTTAGGTAGCCTGGATTGATTTTCCCCACTATGAATCACAGAGGCCCAGATAGTCTTTCATACCTAAAGCTATGATATTACTTGACCTTTCCATTTTATCACAGTATTTCTAATTAACAAAAGACATAATGAAGGTATCCTGAAATATGTTTTAAAATTGTAGGATTTTTTTCTCAAAAGTAGGCCCATCTGCTAGTTTTCATTCAACTCACTGGAGTGTGTTCATTCCAGCAACTAACAAGCTTTCTGATTCCATCAGCAAGAAAAGATGTTTAATAAGGAGGCTACCTCTGCACCTGTCATCTCACCTGTGAACTTGCATGCCCCAAGGACATCTTTTCATGGCCCAAACAGTATGGAGATCACTCAGTGGAATAATGTATGGCACCTGTGCCAGGGCAGCTTCTCAACTTTTGCTTGTTTTAACTCATTCTGACAATAAATAGCAAAGGCTTTCTGCTTTTCTTGAGGAAATGGAGCCATTTCTAAATCATCACAACAACTAGACCAACTCTCCCTGCCAATAGCCATCACCACTACCTGTGATGAGGCCTTAGGCAACACTGCCTTCCCCTGACCATTGGAAAAGGCAGGTTAGAAGAAAGCATTAGGAGATGAACAAAACACCTGGTCTAGTCTCTAAGCTAAAGAATTGAATCTATTATTGGAGACAGCCAACTTTAAGTTTTCCATCTAAAGAAGAAAATACCAAGGTTGCATTAAGTATAAGTTTGGTCTCAAGGTTAGCTAGATCCTCATGGTCTTAGAGAACCAAGCTGGCCTTTTAGGATCTTAAGAAAAATGAAGTTTCCTCTCTTTAAGAGATCTATAAACTGCTGTTACTTACCTGCCCATGGTCTGGCTCCTCTGTTCACATGTGTAGTATTTTCCATTCCTATGTCACTTCTGAGGCAAATTCGTGCTGGATTCAACAAGACATTGATGGTCACTGAGTATTGTATATGCTTTCAGAAGTTTGTGGACTAGTTAGAAGGTTGGAGAGGGATCACATGACACAGTGTGAGTCATCCTCTAGCTTTCACTGGTTCTGTAACACTCCCAGCCATCCTCTTTTTATTTTTTGAGTCCCTCTCAAGAATAACCCCCAGGTCTCTCTCCTTAGGGATACAGAACAATGTCCTTCTATCCCAAATGCTGCCTGTCTAACAGACATCCCAAACTGGCTGGTTAGAATTTTCACATAAGGCCATGCCTTATTGAGAAATTTTCATAAGGACTATAAAGTGGAAAGCGGGGGAAAACTCTTCCCTTAACCTATCTTGTTTTGAGTAACTCTTCCTCACACTACTTAGTAATTATAGGCCTCATGAACTGAGTAATATAGATCCCTGTGCTATGAGGCATTAAAATTCACAGCCACTTACCTCCAGGTGAAGCTGAAAGACCCAGCCCAGTCATTCTGGTAGTAACCAACAGAGCTGGAATTTGAACACAGAGCATTTCAAGCAGAAAGTTCAATGTGTTTTCTCACCTTTTGCCTGGTGAGGTGTGGGCAGATGTGGGTTTGCACTGCTGTATAGGCCAGAAAAGTAATTCCATTCAGATACAGCCAAACACTTGGATGCCAGGACAGTCTTGAGCTCAACCACAAAGAATATTTCTTGCTAATGAGAATCATTTCCAAGCCCCTAACAGCACACTTGAAACAGCACACTTGGCTTCCCCTACTTCTTCCTTCCATTTCTCATGGAAATTCCTGGGCTGCAGGAAGACACCTCACCAGACAAAATGTCACCCATGGTCATCTCACAAATTAGGGAGCCCAAGTGAAAGGATGACTCCAATTTAGGATCAGAAAGACCCTGCAACCTTTTCCAACCCCCTAGATATTCTGGGAGAGTGACCTGGAAAATCAAAGGCAGAGAAGCATCCCAGAGTATAGGGGGCTTATTTGAGGCATGGTAGAACCTATTAGCTAGAGAAATTGGTCTGGAAATTTTATTAAAAGAGAAAAATCATTCCACATTCTCTCCAAACTGAAAATATTGGGGGTAATAGACTTTCCCCTATGCTTTGGATCCATATACCTCAAGTCAGGATCACAGCCAAACTCTGGCAAGGCTAAATTCAATGCAGGTGATAAAGGCAATTATTTTTTTAAACAGGCAGTTCTGATTAATTCCCATTTCTCTGGCCAGCTGCAGACTTATCTGCACCAGTTCCTCATTACTGCAAAGGTTGCAAGGCAGAAGAGCCAATGGCAAAGAGAAATGAAGTTCAAATTGTGGATTTGTCATTACTGCGCAGCTCAGCAGCACAAGATTGTCCATCCATAGAAGCCACTGCGACCAGCCTTCCTCCCCACTGCCCTCCCCGACACACACTCACATCTCCTTTCTCAGTGTGTTCGATTAACCCCTCACAGAGATGCTGAGAAGCCAAGGCACTATTGTCTGCTGAAGCTGAACCCTTCACATGTTTGCTATGTATGAGAGGTGCTAAAGAAGAAAAATCCTTCAAATCTAAATACAGATGGTCCCCGACTTATAACAGTTTGACCTGGGATTTTTTTTTTTCTTTAACAGTGCTGTGAATGTGATATGCATTTGGTAGGAACTGTACTTCAAATCTTGAATTTGGATCTCTTCCTAGGCTAGCAGGAAGATGACGCTGGGCAGCAGCTGCAAGCTGCAGCTCCCGGTTACACACAGGAAGGGAAACAGTAACTACAGTGTTCAGTGCTCTGCTGGCTTGCTAAGCCATGATGTTTAGCGTATTCGGGGTATGAAACGCATTTTTTGATTTAAGATGTTTTCAACTAATGATGGGTTTATGGGGATGTAACCCTGTTACAGCTCAAAGAACATTAGTATAGTGGTAATGTATAATAACAAGGGTTATATAATAATTAAATCAGGAGTGCAGAATAATTACAGTCTCAAGTAACTGCTTACTCCATTCCTGGTACTGTGCTGAGGGATTTACTTACATTAATTATCTTCTTTATCTTCAGAATGGCTCTATAAGACAGGAGTTGCTAAACTTTTTCTATGAAGGGCTAGAGAAGAAATATTGTAGCCTTCACAGGCCACGTGATCTCTGTTGAAAGAATTCAACTCTGTGGTTGTAGCATGAAGCAATCATAGCTAATACATAAACAAAAAAGTATAGCAGTCCTCCAATAAAATTGTGTTTGTAAAACTTTCTTTACTATGGTCTTCAGACCACAGTATACTGACTACTGCTAATAAGGTGAGTAGTGTTATCCCTAGACTAAATTTTGGATTCCCACACTTAAGTGGGAGACATGAGTTTCCTTCTTTTACACCCCCCCTCCTCTTTACTCTTCCCTCTAATTCTAGTTCTGAAGGAAGGAGAAAATAAAAAATACTTTGGTACATGGCTTTCAAAAGTGAGTATTTGCCTCCATCCATGAATGAAGGGAACAATCATCTCCTTCCTTGAAATCCTGTATCAGAGGAGGCCACCACACAGCCCTGGGTCACCTGTGTCAGTCTAGTGCCTTGTATACAAGCTGAGCATGGGTGAGGGCAGACCCCATGGGTGACAGCTTCAGTCTCCAAGAGCTCTCAGAAAGCTTGGTGCATCCTTAAGAGTCCTGGCTGCATATTCTGGGCTATTCCCAGATTTCTTTTCTATCACATGGACCCTGCTCACATTGGGGTAGTTCCAGGGAGCCTACAGACCCAGTCTTGCTCTCTTCTGTGGCCCAAATCTCAGGCATGCAGACCTGGGCAATGTCCATCTCTATGACCCTCAGGAACTGGGAATTTGAGGGAGCAGGCCTACCCTGCCACTTAGCTCAATATTCTTTCCCCAAGGAAACCCATCTAGCAGCTCGACAGATACATGGGAATGACATATTCATCTCTCTTTTTGATAACACCTATAACCTTAAAGAACAATTTATTATCTAAGACTGATCTCAGTGTTTTAGATCAAAACACTACTGGGTTTTGGGGCCAGACAACACTCAGCAGGGGGCTCTCATATACATTGTGGGATATGTAGCAACAGCCTGGCCTCTACTCACTCACTACCTGTATACAACAACCCCTAAGTGTGATAATCAAAAATCTCTAGGACAAATGGGGCATGGTGGCACACTTGGGAGGCTGAGGCAGGAAGATTGCCATGAATTCAAGGCAAACCTAGGCTACACAGTGAGTTCATGACCAGCCTGAACTTCAAAGCAAGACTTTGGCTTAAGACAATAACAAAAATGTTCAGAACGTTGGCAGGTAGCCCCTGGGGGGCAAAAACAACCTCTTAGAATGAGGGGTAACCATTATCCATTTCTCTCAGCTGGAGGGGCTAATTTCAATTCTAGAAAAATTTGGAAAGATCATCAACAAGATTTCTCAATATCAGGTGATTTTTCTCACAGTGCAGGGAAGCACAATTATCCCCAATTTACATGTGAGAAAGCTGCGGTCTGAGTCATACAACTAGTAAGCAAGAGAGTCTGGGTTTGTACCCAAGACTGTCAGAGAGCAAAGCCTATAACTTTTTTAGTAACTCATGATCTGATCATGAGTAAACACTTTGTAAGACTCAGGGAGTGGGAAAAAGTTTGCCATGATTTCCATGATGGAGAAAGAAAAAAACATATTGCACCTATCATTCTCTCAGAATGTTGTATCTAACCCTGATGGCAGCATTTGAAGGTAGATACTATTTTCTCCATTTTGCAGATGAGGAAACTGAGGTCTACCAGGGATAACAAATTGTTTGAGATCAGCAAAACAAAGATATTTAAGAATAGTTCCTGGGTTCATAACCTTGGCATTTCAACCCCAAAAATGGGGGCACCTGCTCCCCTATGGGGAACTAACTCTAATTTACTACATGGTGTTCTTTCTGGCCAGTGTGACTGTCAGCAGTAAGAAAGCCAAAGTGATAAATGACACTGATGTACTCCCCTCTCTCCTGCTTTGTCTTTGGCTCCTTTTCTTGCCCCAGCTCTGCATGCAGTACTGGCCCGAGAAGACATCTGGGTGCTACGGGCCCATCCAGGTGGAGTTCGTCTCAGCGGACATCGATGAGGACATCATTCACAGGATATTCCGCATCTGTAACATGGCTCGGGTAAGTTTGCAGCCTCCTTTGCAAAGCAGATGGGAGCTCCTGGGAGAAGAGCCCGCTGAGCCAGCCAAGTCTGTGTGACACACTCCTGGTAATCTCTTCTTTGGAAAGTGATGCTTTGTAGATTCCGGTTCCAGACCCAGCAATGCTCCAAGGAGAGATGCAAGGAGCAATATCCAGCCTGCCATCTGCCTATTTCCTGACACACTTGATGCCATGTAGACTGAACTTCCCTAGGCATTAACTCTGCCACACCACTTGGGCACCAGCTGATACAGTCTTTGGTTGATCCTGTAAAGTTTGGACTGGACCCTGCCCATATCAAGATGGAAAATCATGAATTGCTTCCCTGAGGATATTTATTGACTGGGAGAGTGAAGGAGTGTTGGGCTAGAGGGAACAGAATAGTAATCTATGAGATGGTGGCCAACTATCAATCTGTACTGGGAGCCCAGGGTGAATGGAGTTCAGTTCATACTCTTAGAGCTTACTATTTAAAGGGAAGGTAGATATATTTTGACATATGAACCTCAGGGAAATAGAACTCTGCTCATTAGAGTCAGGGACGGTGCCCCTAAAGAAAAAGATATTAAAATTGGCCTTTGATGACTAAGAAGGAGTTTTCCAGGTAGAGAGAAGAGAATCAGTGTATACAGAAGTGTAGTGTTAAGTCAAAGGATCGTCTGTGGCACTTCCGCATGACATGATTTAGAGCCCATTTAGTCTGTCTTGCAGTAGGCCACCCTGAGGGTATCTGGGTGACTTGCATTCCCAACACAAGAATCTTAATAAGGCCTCTGTTCTCAGCCCCAGGATGGATATCGTATAGTGCAGCACCTCCAGTACATTGGCTGGCCTGCCTACCGGGACACACCCCCCTCCAAGCGCTCTCTGCTCAAAGTGGTCCGGAGGCTGGAGAAGTGGCAGGAGCAGTACGATGGAAGGGAGGGACGCACTGTGGTCCACTGCCTGTGAGTATTAAGGAAATGTCTCCAGAACAATGGGATAATGGGTGAAAGAGCATGTTTAAGGATGCTACTGGTCACATACACCTGTCCTAGGCATGTTCAGCTATACCACATCTTAAAGTCCATAAACACCAATGTTAAATATTTTAAAAGGAATTACAATCCTTTAATAGGCTGAGGTCTCTAGTTGTGATCAGCTATTTTTATATGTCACACTATTATTGATGTAAAACATGGAGGAAGTGAACCATTTTCCCAATGCTTCAAAACTGGAGGTATACCCCACTCTCCAAAAGAAAACATGATGTATCTTGGTAGTTACAATCAAGCTCAGAACACAGGGGGACCCTCTGACCAGAACTTCCTATGTTATTTCCTGAAAAAGAAGCCATTAAGTTAGCTTAATGGAAGCCCAATATTTTAAACGATTCACTTCATTTCATCTGGCAGGGAGATATTATCATTTTGTAGAGAGGTAACTGAAATGCAAACAGAGTAAGGGATCAGCAAGTTGGGAGAGGAACTGTGATTTGTGGTCATCAGACTCTAAGATAATGTACCAGGTACCAACTGACATTGCCTCTGAGTAAACTAAAGACAGCCTCCTGTGACATCTGCTGTGGGCTTGGTGGGCGTATGAGGACACAGAATGCATGAAAGCAAGACACTACTCTCAGGGGCTGCGACAGGGCCACAGTGCCTTATAATTAGTGTTTTTATCTCCATTACTGTTATGAACTGGAGCTTTTACTTCTGTCTTAGAATTAGTCCAGCACAGTCAGATGGACCCCAATGTCATTATGCTCAGTGCAAGTCAGAACTTAGAGGACTGTGGTTGACAAGTTGTGCAGCATTAGGAAAATCACTTATGTTGTGACCCTCAATTTTATTATCTTTCTACTGGGTGTGTAGAGTTAGATCATCTTTAGATCTTGTAGTGCTTTGGTCAGAAACAGAAAATACAAACAATATGTCTGTCAACAGAAAGATTGACAGTGTCATGGCTATGTTGTGCAAATGCTACAAAGGAAATTGCTTAAAAGAACAAGTGTGAGAGTCCACTGTAAGAGTACAAACAGACCAGAGAGAAGGATTCTACAAAGATCTCAGACTCATAGCAAATCTTCAGCCTTACCAGTTTTGTGTGGAATGCCTGATTCACAATTACTTTGTTTCTTCAAACTTAAATGACTTGGGGACAAGTGACTGAGAGCCCCCTCCCCTTTAAAAAATGTTGTTTTACAAAAAGTTTGACGCAAAGCTTTCTGTTTTTCAAATCATTGCTGGAGCCAGTAGAGGCATTACTAATATCTCACTGATCTCAAAATGGTCTTTTCAAAACCAGCTAATTGTTCAAATTTTTTCTAATAGGCAGTGCACATACATGCCAAAAAAGCCAGAGAGCTTGAAGGAGGTTAAAGGTACCATGCACAGTCAGAGCTTAAGAGATAACACTGTAACAAAAATCCCTTCCCAAAAGCTACAGATCTCCAAGTGGAGTCCAGGAAGGTGATATGTAGTGTGCTGAGTGCATGTCAGGCAGGTAAGTGACATCAGCCATGACAAGCTGACACTGCCCATATCCCAGAATCTGGCAGCTGGCTCCTGACCAACTAACTCCTTCTCTCTCTGGTTCCACCAGGGGCACCAGGCCCTGAGACTTTTACATCCTCTTACCTGGTCCTCCTAGTCTCTGCTGTTCTTGCTTCACAAAATACTGATCCTCTTTATCCAGGAACATTTCCTACTCTCTTATGAGATTTTTTAGCCTGCTCTTTTTTAGGGAAGGTATAGATAAAAAGTACCAAGGTGACTCGCAGTTTGAACTGAAGGGAAGCACAGGAGTGTCATCCACTAACAGGAATCTCAGAATCCCTGGGGGTCCTGGGAACCATAACAGCCACTGAAATGAGCCACTAGTCAGTGAAGGGAGGACAGCTATCTGTATTTTAAACATCTGGTTGATGGGTGTCTTGTAGATAAAACATCTGAGAGACTGAGTAAGTGCCTTCGTTTCTGTCCAGATGTTCTTTAGACACAGCCCATTACAGGAAATCATTAGCTGCTCTTGGCAACATGCCCAGAAGTTTGGAATCAGGTAGTTTCCTGAAGGAACTTTCTATAAGGAGTTTGAGGGGTGTTTCCATGAAGATGATTTATAGAGCTTCAGAAGGAAGGAGTAAGAAAAAGATCGCCTTGCCAAGAACACTATTCATATCCTCAAGATCAGTAGGATCTTGCTTGAAGATGTACATGTAAAGACCTAGTATTTTAGGATATAACCTCCACCCCCTGAACCCACAAGCCTGAATCTGGGCTGGACGGTACTGAGTTACCGTCAAAGAAGATGAGGGGGAAAAAAAGGTAGGAAAATCACCTAGAACCTCCCATGGTCTTCATTGGATATGTAGGTAGAATCAGAGTATCCTTTTAGGCAAAGATCCAGGTATCCCGAGTCGAAAGACACAATGTCATCCTGTCATAGAGATTTGGGAAGGTGTCGCAAGGGTGGCTGTCACATACTTATAGAATCAAGGAACCATAGGCAAATCAAACCATCACAGGTCAACTAGTCCAAAGCCTTTATTATATGAATGAGAAATTGCATCTTAGACAGAAGAAGCAACTTGTCCAAGATCAAAGAAGCCCCATGGCCCAAATGGGATACAAACCAGAACTCATGGTTCAGGCTAATGCTTTCACCACTGCATTACCTTGCACTTGCCAAGGCAGCCACTCCTCTCTAATGTGACTGTAAAATCACCAGGTATCAGAGAGGGGAGGACAGGAATATAGCTGACCTTGTGTCTCTGTGTTTAGAAATGGGGGAGGCCGCAGCGGAACCTTCTGTGCCATCTGCAGTGTGTGTGAGATGATCCAGCAGCAAAACATCATCGACGTGTTCCACATTGTGAAGACTCTGCGGAATAACAAATCCAACATGGTGGAGACCCTGGTGAGTGTCCCAAAAACTGTTCTTCAACAGCCAGGGACTCACTATAGTTCCTTGGACTTAAAGGAAATGATCTCAACTACTAAAATCCTTCAATAGCTGAGCACTTGCTGAGTCCCTGCAGTCTCTGCCCTTTGCATACATTATTGTCTGCCCATTTCTCCCCCTTGCAGTTCTACCAACCTCTCTCTCTGCAGAGAAATCCAAATATTAATCCCAGTACACCTATTTTATTTGACACCCTGCCCATTCCTTAGGAAAATGTCGCTAATTCCAGCTAAAGAAAGAATTCTAGATTAGAAGAGCAAGAATTATGGTTTCAATTCAGTCCACGCCTATTCTAATTCATTTATGCTAATTTTTGTAGTATAAAGAATTAAGCTATGACACTATAAAGAAAAGATAGTAAATAAAGTAGAAAGGCTGAGCCCAAGATGATGAGACTTGGTACAGTGGTGGAAACAGGCTCTACATAAAGAACTTGATGACAAGTCTTTAAACCCACTCAAAGTGTGATCTTCCTCAACATGAGGACCTACTCAGAATGTGACCCTCAGGCAACAACCTCTAAACCAGAGAGCTGGTTACAAATGGAGGATCCTGGGTGCCTCCCCAGATTCACTGAATTAGAATCTGCAATTTTAACAGATTTCCCTGGGTTTTTTGTATGTAGATTATCACTTGAGAAGCACTGTTGTACAAAATCCTAAAAATAAAGGAAGTTATCTTAATTGGGTATTCAGGAAAGCTGGGGTAGAAATTGGGCTCAAGCAGAACCCTGAAAGATTGTCCAGATACAGATAATTTCCTGTTGACTTTTAGTATGGATGTAAGTAAAATTTTCTCCAAAATCTGTATCTCTATCTAATGTGTCTTTCCTTTCCTTTTTATTCCTCTTGTCTCCTTTTCTGCCTCCCCTCCTCTCAGGAACAGTATAAATTTGTATACGAGGTGGCACTGGAATATTTAAGCTCCTTTTAGCTCAGTGGCATGGAGAAACCTGCCAGAGTTCAGAGGCTGCTGCGGTCAAGCCCCTTTTCCTCTGAATGGCAATGACTGCGCCCAGGGACTCAGAGGTAGCACCCCTGCCTAACTCCGAAAGAAGACTGGTGGTTCTGTGTTCTGTGGTGGGCTCTGCACCTTCTGAAGGGGCTCCTGTACCTGTGGGAGATGCTACCCTCACAAGCCCAGGATCCCGTCCACAACCAACCAGCCACAACCTTGGGCCCAAGCAGAAGTGCACCCACAGACAAGACCCTGGACTTGTGGTTCCCAGACCTCTCGCTTTTGTTCTTTCCGAGTTTGTGAATCTTACAGCAAGCCAACTGTGCAGGTGCTGGGAACGGAGAGGCCGGCCAGCACCTCTTTTTCCTTCCTTCTCTTAGGAGTGTTGGGAATGTGAATTCTATTCCTCCATGTAGTTTGTATGGAAAAGAATGGGGATTTGGAAGTCACTGCTCTGATGCCCCCTGCAATCTCCTCCAGAGGTCTCTGAAACCAGACACATGCTCATCTGGATCAGGGTGACCTAGACAACAGCACTGGCTCCTCTTCAACCTCACACCTAATCTGCATGGGGCTTGGCCCACTACCATTCTGTACCCCTTCCCCAGCCCAGGCCTTGTCCGTCTGTCATTCACTGGCCAGCCAGCTCTGCCCATAGCACAGTTTCATAAAAGATTTTCTTTCCTGTTTGTGGTCTGTGGGAAGGAGGGGCTGGTACTTTGTAAAAGGGGACCAGCCTGGTGCAGGGCTCTGGCTGGCTTGCACAATGTATCTCCTATGTCTCCTGGGTGGTAGCTGTCTCTGGGAAGGATGAAGAAAACAAGATTTGATTGTTTTCCCAAGTGTACATGAAAAGAAACTTTCCTTTGAGGGTGTAAAATCTTAGTCTCTTATGTCAAGAAGTTAAGGTGAGAGTTTGACTACGTAGCTATGAGACAAATCTCTTGAGCCTATTATATTATCTGATTATGTCCTTGAAAGCTTCCCACCTG
Organism: Hydrochoerus hydrochaeris; assembly: GCA_004027455.1. Lineage (NCBI taxonomy): Eukaryota > Metazoa > Chordata > Mammalia > Rodentia > Hydrochaeridae > Hydrochoerus > Hydrochoerus hydrochaeris. The sequence goes on from PVLA01003325.1 coordinate 152,322, forward strand.
GGAGAGTACAGCCCTTAAGCAAAGGAGAGATGGGCTAGTCAGAAAATGATCCCTGGTTTCTGGGACATAGACAGCACTAGCTTTGAGCCTAATTTGGATCTCTAAATTTGTACTTCTTCCTAAAGAAATCTAGCCTCCATCTTGCAAAAGGCCATTGTGGACCCAATCATGCTTTGGTTTAAAATAGCTCAAAAGGATTAGGCCTGGGATTCTGGGACTTGCCCAAAGTATGGGTCAAGGAAAGAAAACAAACATCTGCTAAATATCTCCTCTATACCAGGCATCATGCTTGGCACCTATCATATGACATCTTGCATAGTGTCACCGCCCCTAGCAGGGAGCTCTTATCATCTCCATTTTGCATTTGCATTTTGTGAAAACTGAGAAACCTTTCTCAGTGATGGAATCCTGGGCTCCAATACAGCAGACAAAGATGACAGAACTTCTCTGAACTGTTTGCTTCATATAGCCTCAGTCGAGCAATTATTTAATGGAGGAAAAGTAAAGCTAGGAATTTCTGAAAGAACTTTGTGAATGGAAATTTAGTTTTCTTTCTCCAGTTCTTCTGGGAAATTCAAATTTTCAGATGTATTTTAGTAACTCATTCCCTCTCCCCCTAGAAAGCTAGTTTCATCTAATTTCTTCTTCCAGTGAAAAATAAGTCTACTCCCTCAGGCTTTCAGGGAGCCAGCCAGGAACACTCTACTTTGGTCTCTAGCCAGTGCTTAGGTACAATATCTGACAGACACAGGTGTCCTGAGATCTAAGACGCTCCATCTTGCAGGCTGGTCTAACCATGAATAGAATATGAGGAGCACAGAATTCAGTAAAGCATAGTTTGTGCCCTTAAAGGCTCACTGTGTACTGCAAAAATTGAATCACAATGCAATAGAAGTGGACTATATGAGTATTACTTGGGCTTAAATGCAAGAGCCTCATTCTGCCTAGGGCTCCCTAAAGGAAGTAGCATACATTCCAGCTGGGTCTCATCAGGTCCAAAAAGGAAGAAAAAGGGATTCAAGCTGATGGGACAGTATGTGTAATGGCAAAGAGATATAGGGAGGCATCAGGAAGGACAAAAGATGGGAGGCCAGTCCAGCTGGAGCACTGCAGAACAAGAAGAATGACAAGATGTAAACTAGGGTCAGGAAGACAGATGACCCACAGAGAATGCAGATGTTGTCCTATGGTCAACAAGAAGCCAGCAAAGCTTCACAGTGATGTGCTCACCCCAGTGCTGAAGAGGCCAGTGGGGCTGCCTCTTCTCCTTTCATCAGACACTGTGAAAACATCCTCTAAAGTGTGTTATTTTTTAATATTGTATCTATTCGTCTTTCTGCTCATTATTTTGTGGCTGGAACAAAATATGCAGTGAATCATGAGACACTGTTCCTATAAGAGACTCAGGATCTATGCTTTACCATAGATCAGGGTCAGCAAGCCAGGCCTCCAGCTCACTAAGATGGGACATGAAAGCAGCCTGTGAAAGCTGCCTCCATTGGCAAAGCCTCTGGAGCTGTCTGGATTTCCAGGGACACCAGACCTGATCAAGGAAGGACTGTCACTTTGGAAGTTCAAAGGAAAATCTCAAAGCAAAGGCAGGCAAAGGACCCCAGGACTAACTTGCTCTTCTTCTTTGATGGGCCTTGTCCCATGGCCCAGCCCTCACTGGTCCTGCTGGTTTCCTGTGGCTCCAGCCCACTCCCCCAACAGGCTTTCCCAGCCCCAAGGTGCCTGCAGCATGGTGTATCAGACTATTGGCTCCTATTTCCTGAGATCTTGGCTTATCCAGACAGGCTAAGGGTGAATACAGGGTTATTTTACATAAACTCTAGGATTTATTCTGCTCATGAAGGGATGAAATAGCTGCCAGATAAAAATGAGAGGGGCCTCTATCATCTAATATGGTAGAAATTTAAAGGGTGGCTTCAGGGAGAAGGAAATTTGTAAAAATTCAAGCTATGGTGGGTTAACCCAGCAAGGCCAGTTTGTTCCCTCATTTTATCACAATTCACCCACTGTCCAAAGAAGGCAGGGTAGTGAGCTGGTATTAGGTGGTGTACACAAAATGAATTGAGGTTCATGGATGGAAGTGACTTCTCTAAGATCCCTGAGAGGCTATCTGGCAAGGCTTGGATAATAGTAGGTAATAGTGCCCAGAATTTGGACTTGATAACTTGCCCAGGAAATCTCACAAGCAAACACCACATCTCCAGATATATCCTCCAGATATATCCTTGGTAACAAGGTAGGCTCACCCTTCTATGAGCAGAGGAAAATGGTCTTAATGTCCTCCACAGTAGAATTCTGTACATTCATCTACAAGGTGCCAGAGTTCCCTCGCTTAGCAAAGATCTTCCTATGGGGCCCCATCTAGAGAAGATGCAAGGAATTAATAAGAAGCCAGAAACTGCCCCCACCCTGTGTGTGTTTATGGCCTGGATAGATTCAGAATCTATCTCAGGTGCATCACAACACTGTGTCTCTTCACCCAGGTAGTGTGAAGATCCAGGGCCAGCCAGGGACCTCTGGGCTGCTAGATAGCCACAGCAAGTCTTCCTGTGTGGGAAGAAAGGCACCAGCTTGCTAGGTGTTGGCTCTTCTATGCATGTGGCCTGAGCAATTGCCTACCAGAGGTCAGCCATCGCATGAACTAGCTGAACCTGTGCTGAGGACTCTACTATATGTGCTCATTTCTCCCAATAGTCCTAAGAAGAGTGCTGGTGATTACTATACAATCACTTTACTGAGGAAACAGAGGCTCCCAGGAAAAAAATCACTTGCCCACAGCTCCACACCTAGTAAATGACCAAGCCAGAAATTAAACTGTTTTTTTCTGACCAAAAGACAATAGGTTTCCACCATTATGTCTCAGATTTTCCCATGGGGTTACCCATAGCAGCAAAGACTAGAATGGAACAGGTAATGGGATCTCGGTAAACCCAACGAAACCAATGTAAGTATAAAATTCCCTTACACTAGTATTTTAATAATTTATGCAATATTTGCATCCTACTTCCTAATTTAAACTGATTAGTTTCAATATGACCCTATAAATACATTTTTTAAATGTGCCCTATGTAGTTTTGATCAGCAGCTCCTTGTATAGACCCCAGGAAACAATATCCCAGTCTGTGCTATAGTATCTGATCTGCTGTTACCCACTAAGGCCAATTCCAGACTCAAGCTCAAAGCTACCTCACCCACCCTCATGTTGACAGATTCCTTTGTGTGTGAGTACGTCATCCTCACTGTTCCTGGGTTAGGCCTCTTCCAGTTGGGTGCTGGGAGGAATCCTTTAAGAGTAGAAGGTTGAGGACTTGTCCACCTGACATGGTGAAGGATGATACCACAAAGCCCTCAAAGGAAAAGGCAGGCTGGATGCAGCATTAGGCAACAGACTCCTGAATGCTGGGCTTCTAGAATATGGAGATGGAGTCTAATGTTTGCTAATATGTGTGACTCTGTGAACACATTTTACATGAGGATCTGGGGTCTAGAATGCCCTTTAATTTACCTTAATATACATTTACAGCATTTCTACAATATGCAGCACTCTGGAGGCATACTACCAGGAAGCACAGATTATTATAGCACAGTGCAACCCTTGGTGAGGGATGGGGTGTTGGTGGAAAGACACCAGTCTTTGGTTTGAACTGCAGCATTGTCATTTCTTGCCTATAGAATGGTGGAACAAACAACTCATAGAAAAATAAACATACAAAGGGAAACCTCAAGCAGGTTATAAGTAGATTTGGGGGAAATTAAGCAAGAAAACAGGAAAGCAAGAACAGGAAATTGGAAGCCAATGAATACTCAGAGTGAATGACACTTATGAACTATTTGATCACTTCTATGAAATGGCAGGACAGGGAATGGAGCAAAGGTACAGCTTTGGGGGAAAAAACTCAGTAAAAGGTGATCATCATTTTCCCTCTGACCAATCATGCTTATTTATCTTCCATTTCTGGTCATACTTATATCCTAATATGTGTCCTTACCAGAATCCATGTCTCCACCACTCTGGTATGACCTCTATAAAGTACACAGAAGTGTCAATGTAGCAAGGTTTCTGTAGACAACAGAAGTGAAAAGGTATCAAAGGGAACACATTCGCTTATGAGGTCCAAGCCTGAATGTTAGGTCTCCAAGAGGAGGAATCAACATTCACAGTGGTAACCCCAAGTCTGGCATGCCATCCTTAGTCTGCAGCTGGCCACTCATGAGCTGGCCAGATAAGCTATCAGCACCAAGCTGAATCAGGACTTGCTGTGGAAGACATAGGTGAACTCAAGGGTCAGTATACGCAGGATGTTTATCCTAAGCCAAAAAGTCAATAAACTATACTGGGCCAAAATCCCCAGGGACAAATTACCAACCAAAGCTGAAGAGCATGTTACAATATAGAACATGGATGGCCATATCATCTCAAAGCCCCGACTTCCTAACTTACCTTTCCCACCACAAAACCTACATGAGACTTTTCTCTGCTTCTGAGCAGCTCCAAATCACAGTCAAGTATAATAGAAATAGGAAAAGTTAATCCAACTAGATACAAACAACTGAGATTCAGTCTGGTTTATGTACTCCCATGCAAAGACTTCCAGTAAAGGGTTTTCCATGTAAACATATCTAGGAATTATAAAATATGGTTTTGGCTTCACCTAGCAGGAGTCTTCCTTTGAGATCATATACTGTCTGAGCTACAGGAAGAGGTCAGTGGTAGACAGCTCTAATTTCCTCTGATACATATTTCAGGGCCATAGATTTTATCTCCAAAAGTACAAAAGAGATATCTTTGCCATATCTGTGCACATAAACAGACTTAGTTTCTTGGTAACCAAGGACAGACTTTTGCATGAGACCGGCTGTTCAACTGTCATGGAGAAATCACAACCATCTCTTTCATATTTCTTGTACGGCTTCAGAAGAGACAGAAAAAGGTATGAAAGGGAATACATTCACTTATGAGGTCCAACCCTGAATGTTAGGTCTCCAAGAGGAGGAATCAGCATTCACAGTGGTAACCCCCAAGTCTAGCATGCCATCTATCTAAGAGCTTATTGGTGGTTACTGGGGATATGGGAAGAGTCAGGATGGAAAGAGCTTTGAGGGCCAGATAAGCATGGGGCTTCCCTATGTGTCTGAGTTCTGCTCTGGGTGGTGGGATACAGACTTTGATCCTTGATTGGAATGCTCAGAGAAAGAAGGGCTAGGGATTTGGAGTACTGGTTAAGAAAGAATAAGAAAGAAAGTCTGGAGCTCAGAGTAATTAATATAGCTCATGGTTCCTTGGTGAGCAGGGCTCTTGGATTTGGGGGAGGAAGAGAAGAAAGGAACAAACTTGTAAAACTGCAAAACTGAATCTTGTACTTCAGTGCTTTTGGGTTTGTGAATACAAATTGGTAGGCCTCGTGCGATGGTCTGACAAACTCTCATAGCCCACCCTACTTTACTTCTGCCCAAGGCAAATTAATGGTATAAGGTTTTCTTTGGGTCAAAGCCCCCAGAGTTTTCTGGAGGCTTGGCAAGGGAGGTGCACAAAGCAGTGTCTTTCTAAGTAAAATCAGGTTTCTGATAGTCAGGCAGATAGATAGTGCCCATATCTTCTGTAGAACTGCAGGTTATTGGATAAAATCAAGCAGTTTGCTAGTCCTGAGCTACTCCTGTGAATGGAACCCAGTACCAATGAGGAAAACTTCAGAGCTGTAAGGGAGAACTGGCTGATTGCCAGAAAGGATGAGCTGCCAGCTCAGCAGCTGTCCACCAGATCCCAGGTGTCTCTTTAAGGGCAGAAAAAGCATCGCTGAGATGACTTTTTGGTCATTTCCATCCTAGTTGGATGAGATCCTGTGGAGCTGGGAACATGTTTGAACTCATTTATACCTACGGTCAAGTCATGCTTTGTTTGTGCAGGTCAGTGCCTCTGCTCTCCCATCCAAGCTTACTGAACACACTGGCCAAGATGTTTCTCTGGGCACAAATCCTGGGCTTATCCAAGCTTGGTTATCACCAGACACTAAACCAGAAAAAAAACAGCTGCTTTGCCATAGAACTGTTGCCCATTGAGATTTCTGTTGAGAACCCACTGACCAAGGGGGCCACCAAAAATAGCCAGATCAAATAAAGGTCCAAGCAGGATCCAGAGAAGGGCTCTGCTTACCATGTTCATTATCTCCAGTGGTTAGTTCTACCCCAATTCCCCACTCAAGGCCTACTGGCACAGATTTCAAAAGCACAGTGACACAGTGCACACCAGATATCAACCATTCCCAGCGCATGTATTCCATCACTAGAGGGATCTTGGGTTTCTTCAGGTTAACCCAAGATTACCCATATTGGTAATCAGACTCAAAAGCACTATTTTATCTTCCGTCTTCATTCTGCATCCTAGTGGCCAATCAAAGGCAGAGTTGGGACCTCTACCATTGCTTTGGTTACCAGTCACCCTCATAGCTCTCCAACAGCTATCGTGTCATACCTACTCATCTCCATGGAGGCTGACATTTTCATATCCACAGGATATGATATTGCATGAGACCAAAGTCTCCACATTATTTCCAGCCTCCCCCACAAATCCCAATGGCCTGCACTTGTACAGTTTGGGGTTTTGATAGATAAAGCACGTATGAGAAGAGAAAACAAAATAAATCAACTTTAAAAAGGAGCCAGCACTGTGCTGTCAATGTTCTTTTTTTTTTTTCTTTTTCTTTCCAATTCTAGCTTAAAAAAAGCAGAAAGTAAATAATGTCAGGTCAATGGATATCAGATATATTTTTGACTGTACATTACAGTGAAGTGTAATCTTTTTACACCTGCAAGTCCATCTTATTTATTCTTGTAAATGTTCCCTGACAATGTTTGTAATATGGCTGTGTTAAAAATCTATACAATAAAGCTGTGACCCTGAGATTCATGTTTTCCTAAGATATTCGCACTGGTGTCTTCCTGAGTTTGGGTGGGTATGAGATGGGAACAGATTGAGGTAGAAGAAAAAAAATCCTATAATTAACTAGTTTTCTTTATACTTATGTTTATTTAATTTTTACAACTACAATACAAGAAACATGTATTATCCCCTTTGTAAATGAAAACTTGAGGGTCAGTAATATCAAGGATTTCCCAGGAGTATACATTGAAATGCTAGAAAAGATTGGGTGTAATGTAGTGTTTCTGAAGTATAGACTACAGAGCACTGGCATTAAATCATGGGGATATTTGTTAAACAGAAAATTTGGAGCCCTTACAGCATTATAGTTTCAAGGTCTGCATTCAAACAAGTTACCCAGATGTATCAGCTAGTTATTGCTGCACAAGAAATCACCCTGAAACACACTGACCTATAATAACCATCTTTTATAATAGTAAGCTGGGACTCAACTTCTAAAGGCAGAGTTCATCTACTCTCAGTTGGTATCAATTATGAGTTGGTGTTATTCTAGGTCTCATGCATTAGCTGGTGCACTCTGCTTTATGTATGTCTGATCTTCCTGTGATGAGACCAACAAGCTAGCCTAGACATATGCTTCTGGTAATGCTTCTGGCAGAAGCACAAAAGAGAAAGCCCGGTTGCAAAGTATTTTGTGATCCTTTGCTTGAATAGTATCTATAACATCCCACTAGACAAAGGCAGTTACATGGAATACTCAGAATCAAGAGACAGGGATTCAGCCTCTTGAAAAAACCTCTCTTTTCAATTTTCCAATGAATGCTGAGATTAAACACCAAACCATTAATGCCTGATGCAGCCTTTAACGCTCCAATCTCAAAGTGTAATGTACAGATTACCCACATCGTTGCACCTGGGAAACATCTAAACATGCCAAGTCTAATTCAGTGGGTCCAGGATGGCAGCCAGAAGAATGCATGTTTAACAAGTACCCTGGATGAGTACACTACATGCTAAAGTTGGGAAAATGTTGTTTTAAATGTTGTAGCTGTTAGACAGGGGCAGAAAGGAGTTCAAAAGGAAAGAGACAAGCCAGTTTCAAGCTAGGGTATGAGTGCCAATCTCTGAGTTTGATGCATATGGTCTCCATTTTCTAGATAGTCAGAATAAACAATTAGAATGAACTCACAAACGTTTACTATCCACACATTCCTTATACATGTCCAAATATAAATGTAAGCTGCAGGACTGGGGTCCAGGATTCACTCAGTTTTCTTTCTCTCTTGAGAACTTAGCAGGGTTCCTATGCCTGATATACCTAGATATGGTGCCACCAGCCCCCTAAGCCATAGAGCCTGGAGAGTATGTGCTTCCCAGTGTGGGTCCTAAGTGGGGAACTGGGAGTCTAACAAGCTACTTTGTCCTTGATCATGTTAATCTCACTTATTCTGCCTGCTATAATCATTCTTTAGCCACAGATGTAATAGGTGAGAAAAGAAAATTAGAAAGAAGAGAAAAATCTTATACAATCCCTAATAACAAAAATAATTTGGGGCATATCATATTTCCCTCCCCAAATAAAAATACTTTTTAAAGAAAATTATAAATGTAGCATATTTTACAGAACTCAGTAAAATTTTTTGAAGCATAAAGTGAAGGCTTCCAACTAAAAGTAATTTTTAATATTTTATGTCATTCTAGATTTTTCTATGCATATATAAACATACATTTTCTACATAAATGGCATCAAACTAGATAAAAGATAGAAATATAACAGCTAGGTCGATGGTGATGATAGATAACTAGATAGATGATAAACAGATGATAGTAATAGATGATAGAGAGAGGTGGATAGATATAAATAGATGGTAGAGTTATTTAGAGACATGTTTCCTTTCACTTAACACCATACTGTGGTCATATTTCCATGAAATTTACTTAAGTAAATATCACTTATCTTCCATGACATTCTCCCAGTGCTCCTGAACCTGAAGCTAAAGTATTTTGGGCATATCAAGACTCAGGTATTCCCATGGCAATGCTAAGTAAGCCACTTGTGTTGGTTACTTTTTTCCCATTGCTGGGACAAAACACTGACATCGAAAATGTAGAAAGGAAAGGTTTATTTAGCTCACAGTTTGTAGAGGTTTCAGTCCATACTCAGCTGGCTCCAAAGCAGGGTGGCGGGGCTGAGGGGCAACTGTTCATGGTAGCTACACTAGATAACAGAAGTGACCAGAGAAAAAGGGCAAAAGGGAAGAGCAAGTCTCCTTCCCTCTCTTACACTGTATGCAAGCTAGCCACCCCAGAGCAGATGTAGCTCTCATACTGCCAACCTCAGCACTAGACATTGAACCAATCACAAATGCTAGATTTAGCCACCTTCAAAAGTCTTGCCCCCCATGACCATATGAGGCTTTGGGGGAGATTCTGATATAAACCATAATACCACCCCAGCTTTAGGGCCGTTATTAACAGTGAGGGACATCCATTCTTTGTGCCCTAACTCTGAAGAGAGACACAGACTGCTCTGTGTGTCTGTTTAGCAAAGGAACTGACCTTGCAATCTCCATTGACTTGTGGTAGAGACATCATGCCCACAGAGAGATGCCACCCACAAATGGAACAACTGCAGCTAGAAGAAAGCATGAGATGATAGCCCCCTGGGAATCAGTGGAAAATGAAAGGTTTCAGCTTTCACAGTTCATAGAATGGGCATCAGAATGAAATTTACTTATTCAAGGACATCTGGAGTACATGAATGAATAGATGGAAAATACACAAAGAACTTTAGATGCACAGAGAAAATGAATATATAAACACATTAAAATTGTATCAAAATACATCATAAAAACATGAGTAAATGTTGCTTATAAATTTTTGTATTTTCTCAACTTTGCTTTACTTTTATGCATGGAAAAGCCAATTATATACAAAGATAAAAACAGCAGAATATAAGAAAATGAGGGCAGGACAATAAGATAATACCATGAAAAAGATCAATCCCAAAAATCTACCATACATCATGGGGTTCAAAACCTTGGTATTTCTACCATCTAAAACAAAGAAAATATGATCAATTAGTTAACTCAAGGTCCAGAAGGGTAAACTTAAGCAATTTTTATCATAAATAAAAGCATTCCTGCTACAGAGCCTAGATGAAATTATTTTCTATGCTTTTGCTAAAATACTGGCTTCAACAAAATTCTTGCCAGGTGTGGTGGTGCACTCTTGTAATCCCAGCACTCAGGAGGCTGAAACAGGAGGATCACTACGAGTTGGAGCTACAAAGTGAGCTCAAGCCCAGCCTGAACTGCACAGTGAGACCTCTCTGAAAAAAGAAAAAGAAAATCCTTAGCAAAACACAATACCATACGCAATGTTTCATGTCACAGACCATCTCAGTGAAAGCTCTTAAATGAAGGACCAAAAGAAAGCTGCCCAGCCACACATTTCTCTGCAAGTCAGACCTACTCCAAATGTAACTTTGTAGAATCTTGAGTATTCTACTACCTGAACATACATTGCTTTCCTCTCTAAGTGTCTATAGTGTGACAGAGGCTTTTATCCCAGACAATAACCAGCAAAGTAACCACCCTGAGTTTTGTCAAATTTGTAGCCTTTGTTCAGCTGTAAGAGCAGCTGAGCAAAGAAGAAGATTATGACCTCCAAAGCCTAACAACTAACCACATGTGTCTACATAGAAGATGGATATGTCCCTCTAGGAAGGTGCGACAAGAAGAGTGAAGAAACTTCATTCTAGGTTATAATGAAGATTGACTCCATGTCCTCCCACTTTCTTCTAACATACCTACACATATGTAGTCAAGACTGCAAACCTGTGGCCACACCAAGTAATGAATTGTGGAAATAGAAGAGAATTTCCTCTGATTACAAGACACAGGAAGCTGAAATGAGATTCATAATCAGCAGTTAATGCTGAATCATGTTTTGCTACCTAAGTGATACAAAGAAACCTCAAAGAGGATGAAGTAGTTCATCCCTCCCAGATGGAATTTCAGATGGCTCATACTCACTCAGAAAAATGGTCAATGGTCCATTTCTTATTTCCTAGGAGATGAAATGACATTAAGAAAAACCAGAATGGCAGGGAGAAACTTGCTGAGATACATGTTAAGGATTTCAGCTTTTAGACCTCCCATCTATCTGGAGCACTCCAGAGACAGGAAGGGAAAGGTGAAAGCCTATTGTTAGTTGAATAGGTACAAGGGGAAGCAAAGCAAGCACCTGCTGCATATACCGCAAATATTCTTGATCTCATCTTTTATCTCATCCATGCCTGTGTTGATCATTTTCAACCAGGTTTCTGTAGATTTCGTGCAAGGGAAGTGTACGGTACCTCCCTTTGGATCGGCCACGCATCACCTGCTTCCTGCTCCATGGTTTTTGACCCTGTGTATGTCATCCAGAAATGCAGGGGAGTTAATGCTCCATGTTGCAACCTTTGACTAACAGGAGATTGAAAGCTGTAGACCAGTGCTTTCTGTTTCCTTTCTTCTAAAGACAGAGCTAAATTATACTTCATGTGTCTTTTCAAATAGTGCCAATATAAGCAGGCTCTTGCAGGCCAAGCATGGTGGCACGTGCCTGTAATTCCAGCAATTGGGAGGGTGAGGCAGGAGCATCACTGAGTTCAAGACCAGTCTAAGCTACATAGTGAAACATTGTCTCAAAAAGAAAAAAAAAAAAAAACAAAAAAAAAGCAGGCTCTTGTAGAAGTAAGCAACTCCATAGCACACATTGTATTGTTTCTTCCTTCTTCCCTAATTAGCACCCCCTTCCCTCACTGCTTCTTGGAATCATCTTTTCAAGTAAATATCATCTCAGGTTTTGCTTTTAGAGGAATGCTAGCTGGGAACTAAGCTTAAGATATGCACTATATCCCATCCTCCAGCTGTTAATCTGCCAACACCCATGGAGGACTGCCAGCTGTCCAGTTAAGCCTTTAATCCAAGGACAAAATGGACTTGGTAAAAAGTGACTCAGGTGGAAGAGGTTTTATTGACCCTGGGCTCATCCTATGTGTCATGCAGTTAATTTGCTGCTCACATTTGGGAACGGGAGTCCTGCCATCCCATATTTTTGCTGAAAATACTTGTTAAGCCTGCCTAGTATACTGTGAAAAGGGCAGAAAAGGGTCCTTTGTAGAACCCCATTGTGAGCCTTATCAAGAATCTATGCACAAAGAATCAACAGCCTGCAGCACTACTTATCCCCAACCTTGGTAAGACAGTATTCTGACAAACCATGTAGACATCCAGCTCCTAATGGACTATACTGTGCTCAGAAAAAAATGAGGATGGTGAGGTGGGGTTTTCATTCAACATTAAGTGCAGATACAACCCTCTTCTCTGCTCATGTTTCTGGCATTCACCAGCTCTGCTAAGCCCCCTGACCTCATAGGCTGTCAGATTTCAGAACTGGCAGGATGAAAATAACATTAAACCTCAGCTTCCCCTTTCCCTCTCCTTTTGGGCCCCCAGCTCTAAGTAAACTCAGAACTCTCCTTGTAAGGATGAAAAAACTGGAAAACATCATCAGACACACAAAAAGACTCAAGAGTTCAAACGCATAGGTTCACTTTGAGGAATCAGAGAAGTACCTGCCTATGAAATGAAGTCTTTGCCAGAAAAGGAGACATTTTTCGATAAATAAGAATGCAGAAAACCAACAGACTTGATAACTAAATCCAAGAACTTTCTATTATTATTGCTGACAATTCTAATCAAGATAAAAATACAAATTTTCAAAATTAGGAAACAAAAATGATCTATTAGTGAATAAAGAAATTACACAATGTGTAATTTGAAGCTAGTGTATTTTAACATCCTGATTGAGTAGATAATTATGGAAATGCATGAATATTATCAAAATTCACTCAAGAAATAGAAAACCCAAGTAGAGCAGTTATCAAAGAAAAAATTTGTTTATCCTATCCTGAAAAATGTAAGAGCATATATTTTTAAAGGTGAACTTAAACCTGAAAGAAAAAAATAATTCTTATATAGTATGTACTAAGTCAAAACAATGCAAGTAAGAGAAAGCTTCATTATTATTACTATAGTGAAGCTAAAATAGTACAAATATCCAATAAGATACACATCTACACTTTTAGCCCCTCTAGACCAGCCATATTTATAAATGTAAAACCCTTCACTAAATTTCAGTGATTATATATAGCTACATTTTAAAAATAATATATTGTGTCCAAGTAGGCTATGTGCCAGGATTTTTTTAAAAAATTCAATATGAGTCTATAGGAAAAACAAGAAAATATATAAACATCCTAGTAAAACTGGAAAAAAAGCATTTGACACAATTTAATCTTGATTTATGATTGAATATAATAATCTAGGAATTTAATATTTGTAGGACAATATGTTAAGATGACATTTAAAATAATGACTGAAAGATATTCCTAGTGTTCATTGTATCCATTTATATACTCCATCTGAGCATAACAAAAAAGATTGTACCTTCCTGTCCTCCTTGATATTAGTTGGGGCTCTGTGACAAGTGCTGGTCAATGAGCTTGAATAGAATTAATGTGCATTAATTTTACATCAAGGTATTTAATTGCTGGTAAGCGATCCTCAAGCATTTTCCTTCCTTGTCTCATTAATCAATAAAATCCAGCTATAGGATCAGGAGGCCTCCCACAGCTTGAATTATTGACTCACCCTATATAAGACAGTTGCTCCAGAAGGTTACTTATATTCCTGGAGCTTTGTATGTATGATAAAACAAACTTTTGTGGCCCTCAGCTGCTGAGTATTTAGAATGCTGTATTAATACAGAATCATAAACTTATAAATAAGCTTATAAATAAACTTCTGAAATAAGTAGGACCTATATAAGGAAGGCTATAGGAATCTAAAGACCCCAAAGAAGATAGAAATAAATGAAGAGCTATAACAGAAGGTAAGTATTACTGTAGTTAAAACACCAGTTCTGCCAAAAAGAATACATTTAGTAAAGTTTTAGTCAAAAGCCACATGAACCTTTCACTAAGTTGAAAAAATCATTTTATTATTTATCTGAAAAAATAAACATACAAAAATGACCAAACAACTTTTAAATGAGCTACAATAATTAAGACCATGTACTACCAATGCAAGAATCCATTCTGGTCAATATCTTGGCATTCTTTGTCACCTCAGACATTGGAAAAATGTGTCACATCTATCAAGATAAAATTTGAGTAAAACTAACTGACTTGATATTATTAAATACCCACTGATCAAAGGCAGGACAAAATAAAAATGGAAAACTCTCTTGCAAATCACTAAAGTAGGGTTTTATTGCCTTTTGGGCTTAATTCAATTAGGTGTGTTTGATCATATTCAGTATTTCCATTAATGTTGGTGTTTAAGACCTAAAGTGTTCACATTAGTCCTTGATTTAATTTTTAATTACACAGGTGATCCATGAATACATTTTCTTTGTAAAATAATCAGAGCATTATAGATAAAGTTAAGCCCTTTGGCCATCACCTCTAATCTCTGTCCTTAATACCTATAGAAATAGAAAAGTCTCCGCTCTGTCTTACTGTTCTTGATCCTGGCGCTTCTCCGGGCAACCTTGAGGACAGAGAGCCTCAGAGCACTACTGCAGGCATAAAGGTAAGGTCAGCAAATGGCCTCACCTGTCGAGCATAACCAATCTGAAGACAGAAATAAGTACAGAAGATGAACTTCAACCTAATCTCCCTTGTTGGTCCCTAGACTGAAAAGTGGGTAAGGTCTCCTACACAATTCATGTCATGTTCCACAAGTTAGATTCAGCAAGGTCTCTGCAAAATAAGACAAGGGGTGTGATATTTTCCTCAGAAGTGAATCCATCTTTCTTTCTTTCTTTCTTTCTTTTTTTTTTTTTTTTTGAGAGTAGCTGTGAAAAGCAGTCACTCATCACTAATGACCCCAGGAAGGGTCCCTAGGACACCCAGAGACCTCTAGAATCCAGTTCTCCAGAAATATCTAAGGCTGCCCTAGAGTTGTAGAAGCACAAACTAAAAGATTCTCAATGAGCAACCATGTGTCCAAACAAACTGCGGTTACCCTCAGAGGGGAAATGTTATAAGACTACTCATGTCCTGTTCATTAGAACTAGAACGACAAAGTGTCTGATGACACAAAATGTCTTTAAAAGCCAAAATCAGTCACATGGCATATACCCTAGGAGAGAGGAAAATGTTGGCTTATTTTCCTTCTTTGTTCTTTGGAAAAATAAGGGTTCTGAACCATGAATACGTGAAGAAGCATATTCTAAACATCTTGAAAAAAGTAATACTAAAATCTACTTTTTAAGCCAAAACATAATGGTTTATTCCAGAATAATTCTAACTAGAAAATTCCAGAAGAAATACTTAGCCTCTAAAAAGTACATCCAAGAATTTCACTGGATCTGAAGATGAATGCTTTATTACTACAAAAGTCATAGCTTACTGAGAAGGAACACCTAGATTCTCACAAGACTTGCTCACACGGTCCCAAGTCACATGTTGCTTACCAGTTGTCTTAGTTATTTTCTCATTGCTGAGATAAAATATCCAACACCCAAAGTTAAAGGAGGAAAGGCTTATTTAGCTCACAGTTTGTAGAGGTTTCAGACCATAATCAGCTAGCTCTAAAGCAGGGTGTTTGCAGAGGTTTATTTAGCATTATCAGTCAATAGTTGACTGGCTCTGAGACAGAGTGGCACAAGGCAGAGGGGTAACGGTTCATCATGGCACAAAACAGCAAGAACAACAATCAAATGAGGCAAGATGCTTTCTGTTCCTTATGTTTTATAGCAGCTACCCACCCTAAAGCAGGTGTAGCACTCACACCCTTAATCCCAGCACTGGGCCATCAATTAATCACAAACTCTAGATTAAGGCACCTCTGAAAAACCTCACCCTCTCCCGTTATGACTGCATGAGGTTCTGCTGGGACATTGAGACACAAATCATAACGGAGTAAGACATATATGGAAAAGAAACAACCTTCCTAGAAGCTGTAGGAGGGGGATTAGATGTGTGTGGTATTGAGCATACTGTCATTATGGTCTCAACTCAGCAAACCAAAGAAGTCCCTCTACAGAGACATCCCCTAACATATCCTGCCAAAGGTTCTCAGATGGTATATATCAACCTTTAGAGAGATAAACCTAGAGCAGAGAATCACAGTTCTGATACTTGCTGATGATGCCCCAAGAGCTTTCCCAGTCAGACTCCAAGCCACCCACAGCAAGGGAATAAGCTTCTTTTTTCACATTTTGGAATTTTCAGTCAGCCAATGAAAAGTGTAAATGACTTTCCAGCTGATTCCATTCCAAAGATGATAAGTATGCCCATCATTGAAAGGACTTCTTAATGCTTTCCACAAAG
The DNA here is from genome assembly GCA_004027455.1 of Hydrochoerus hydrochaeris. Classification (NCBI taxonomy): domain Eukaryota; kingdom Metazoa; phylum Chordata; class Mammalia; order Rodentia; family Hydrochaeridae; genus Hydrochoerus; species Hydrochoerus hydrochaeris. The sequence continues at coordinate 168,599 of PVLA01003325.1, forward strand.
GGAAGGAAGGCATGAATGCCTACCCAAGTGAGAGGTAGATAAATCAAAAGGAAGAGTCTCAGAGGCTGTTAGTGCCACCTACCTATGGATACCTGTGATGATATCAGCATCATCCACCTCTTTACCAGCTTAAGTCCAAGCCATCTCCCTGAATAAGACCTCTATCAGCTACCTTCCTAGGTTAGGGTTTGCTTCTTGGAAGACTTGTTGGTCTTAAAAGACAAAGTTACATGTGTCAGAGACTTGGAATGTCAAATAACATGTAGTACCTTGCATTTGGCTAAAGGAAATGTCAGTGGCAAGATGGTTCCAACTACTCAGTCCCTAGGGAGAAATCATAGCCTAGGATGAGGCCAAACAGTGGGTTCCATATGCATGCCAGGGTGAAATTTCTGAAAGAACTAGAAGATTCATCCAAGAAAACCTAAAAGGATGACTACTGAGGCAGAATGGTGGAAGGAATGATAGCTTCTGGATTTCCTAGATGCCAGTATGATGTATTACTCCTAGCGTCTCTGCCAAACTATATGTTAATTGTCACGAAAACAAAGTAAAATTAAAGAAAAATAAAAGAATAAGAAATTACTAAAATGTGAAAATGAGACTAAAGTAAGAAATAAGTGAAAAAATAAGGCTCAAGTGAGAGCATTAAACTGTATATGCAAAAAATAAGATGTCTTTAAAACAGTTGGTATGCAGCAGAGCAGGGATTCAAGTTCAGTCAGTTCTAAGTTCTTAACCATTATGGTATGTTGACTCCCATAAGAGAAATGCAAGGAATGTCATGGAATTGCATGTTCTTGTGCAGAAGATTTGGGAATGCCCAAAAAGGGCAAGGTAAGGGAATAAGAGGCATCCCATCCTAAGGAATAAAGCAGTGTGATAAAACAGTGATGGTTTAGATCCACAGGGGTCAGTTCTAAACTCCAGCTTTCCCTGTTGCATCTTCCTTTTTGAAATTCCAGCCTGGTGGAGTGGAGAGACCCTACTCAGAAAGCAGGAAACTAGAATCCTAGTTCTGTGTCTACCAGTAATAAGGTATATGATGTCAATGTTTCCTAAGGTCTTTCTGGGTCTCAGTTTCTTCATCTAAAATTTGTGAATAATAATTTCTATCTCACTAGGTTGTAGGGAATATCAAACCAAACAATGAATGTGAAAATGCTTTGGTAAGCCACAAGATGCTTTACAAATGTACATTATTACTTTAATTATACTATCAGAATTAAGAGGGTAAAGGACTCTACAAGATCATATAACCCTTATTCATTTTACATAGAGATAACTAAGGGTTCAGAGAATTGATGAATAAAAATGATTACTAAAGTTATGAACCTTAACCAATACAATGGTAATAATGACTGACTGAATGAGGCAGGCCCTAGGCTGCCAGGCACAAATTATACTGGATTTATTATTGAAAAACTTCCAATTATTTCCTTTGCATATCCCCTATCACTCTTCTCTGGCCAAGGCAACAGAGTAGAATGGTCAAGAAACCTTGAATTTAAATCTGACCCTGTAGCAGCTTCTGGGCCTTTTTCTCATGTCTTCCTAAATGCTGCTGGATCTATTATACCCAATCATATAAAATTGACATTAGTATAAGTCAAAAATAGCCAGATGACACAATTTTATGATTTAACTTAATCAAATATGGCGCTGCATGTCAGATACTTCCACATCTTCCCATCTTTGCACCCAACCCTGATTCCTGGACCACCTCTATACATCTCAGCTACTTCTTTCCTGCAGGGGACCATTTCCCATGAGGTTTCTCAGTCTGACAGGCCTCCAAACACACTTGAATGCAGCAATATCAATGGGCCTCAAGCTCTTGAGAATCTATCTTCTCATTTCATTTCCTCTACACAGTCTATAAGGAAGGCACGGCAGGAGGAGCCCCATTGCAAAAAATTCTAGCACAGCAAGAATTCAGGACTCTGCCACTGTCTTACACTGTGGGCTGGGACAACATCCTCTCCTTCTCTGACTCTTTTAAATATTTCACCTGATCTCAGCTATTTCTGCTCCTCCCCTTCCCCACAAAATGAATGTCTGGGCAGCTTCTAGGAAATGTAGATACCATGGTCTCCTCCAGTGATTGATTTTTAATAGGTCTGTGAAGAGGGCTGGGTATTAGGATCTCTTAATACCTCACCAAACAAACCTACTGTAAGCCTGGTTTGAAAACCATTTGACTAGATGCTCCAAATCCCACTGTTGGAAAATGTACTGTGAATCTTTGTGAGGTTCCAGGACTGCAGAAGACAAAGCGTAGAAGCACCCAGGAATGAATGGGTCTAAGGGCTCATTAAACTTTGTTGGGGACCAGGTCTGCAGAGCCCGAGTTTCCCACCCCCTGCTGCTAGAAGAATGCCTGGCTCTAGCAGGGCCCAGCTGGAAGGCCATTTAGTTTGGAGAATGATTTCCTCTAGGTGCCTCTCAGAAGCCTACTTTGCTGATCTAAAGAACTGAGGCTTTTCATTTTAATTAGCAAATTCTTGTCGCTGCCATTGCAAATGAGCCTCTGTTCTCATTTCCTTTGCAGACTCAGTCAGTGGAGAGAGTGAAGGAGGGGATGGGAAGGTAACATGGCGGCTGTTATCTAGTATAATTTCTGGGTTAGCAGGGGGCTTGGAGAATGCGAGAGTGGCTGAGACTGCAAGGGACCAAACAATACACTTAGGAAAATGACTTCATGACTTCGGGACACAGGGACTTTGGTTAGTGACCCTTGTGCAACTGCATCCCCTTATTCTCTGAAGAAGACAAAGTATCATTAGACCCATACAGAGTCCAGGGTCCCACAGGATATATATGTCACACCTTAAAGCAAGAGGACATTTTCAGAAGGGAGTAAAAGTACATGTTTAACCAAATAGCTATAGATGGAGAGGAATGAAGATGGTATTTGTCTAATGCATATTTTATAAGCCCAGGCAATCTCAGAGCCTGGGCTTCTCAGAGAGAAAGAGTGCTCTTCAGTCATCTTGTTAGTACCTGATGCATTGCAGAGAAAAGCCTTCCTGCGGTGCTGTAGATCATGGAACACCTCGTCCCAGGCTGTCTGCAAGAAAGAGAAGCCATACCTGTGACTTCATTCCCAAAGACACAGTTTGTTTTCACATATGGTGGAAACATCAGATTTCCTGGGACAAGCCCTAGCATCTCTTAGGAGTTTCCCTAGTTATTCAATTTTGCCAAAACTAAGAAGAGTCTTGATTTAAATAATGACTATAAAGAAATAAGAACTATTCAGAGAAATGTCCTTAAACAATTAGCCAAACCAGGGAAAGAGCCACAACAGAAATCTGCAGATGTCTTAGAATTTATCTAATCAAATCCTATACAGGAAAGGAAAGTTGAGACAATGATAAGCCAAAGTCCATAGAGTGAATCACAAACCAAACGGATGTTGGACCTTAGGGTTGCTGTTACCAGTCACAGTGAGCTGCTTGTACCTCACACATGTGCCACTCTTTGAACAGACCCCATGTTCACCATCCTCCTTTGCCAAAATATTTTCTGATTCAGTTCCTGCTTACTCGCCTCTTCTTTATTCAGGTGCCCAATCACTTGGCCGGGTGGGACAGTACTTTAAAACTCAGCCCACTCTGCCAGTACTATTGGATACTCTTATTTGGTATGCCATCTCTGCTTTCACAGTGTAAGGGAAGCAGAGATAACACAAAGTATTTGCACAATTGCATTTATGCCTAGAAGGAGAGATCTAGGATACTAGGAGAGTGTGTACATGAGAAGGACTCAGCCTGATGGGATGGGATCACGAAGACTTCCCAGAGGAGGAGATGCCTGAACTAGGATCCCAGAAACTGGAGGAAGCCAAGAATTGGAGAAACATCATTTGGAAGGTTCAATGGGATCTTTTCTAGGTACCCTTCTGCTCTTCCCTGTGTTGGGCATTATGTAGGACCACTATTTATCCCAGTTTGCCTAGGATAGCCCGACTTTACACTTGGGTTAGTATTTGCCTCCAGAAAAGCCCCACTCTGGATAATATGTCACATGGTCCCCCTCTGAGTGAGGCTCATTGGCACCTGTGCACACACATAGGTGCACACACCACTCACATCCACAGAGGAACCTGTCTCATTCTCATAACACAGAGTTTGATTTGTTTTCACCCTTTGCTGGCAAGCACATAAGGAAGATGTTCAGTAAATGGCTTTTGAATAAGTGAATAAATGTAGGAATAAGATCTCTAATGATTTGCTAGTCTCCCAAGTCCTCCATCTCACCTAAACTGTTTGTCTTTCATGTCTTTACTATGCTCCAAAACATATTTGTGCATATTTTGTACTTTTCCAAAGGCCAAGAGATCTGAAATATACTTTTTTCCATAGCCTGACTTGGCCTTAGAAGTTGACAAAAGCATCATCTCATTAGAGGCTATTTGAATAGAAATTACAGGCTTGTTCTTGGAGGGTGGACTTGAGAGCACTTCATAAGACAATCGCTGCTAAGTATCTGAAGAGAAACACCCTTACTGGTTTCTAAAAACCTGTCTTAGGTCAAACTAACCTAAATTCCTTTCAATACAATTATAACTTCAATAAGACTGAGAGAAACAACACGTTTCCCAGTACACCAGGACCTCAAAAGGACAATAAATAGTGCTGTTAGAGTACTGAGAAGGCTACAGGGGAGGCCAGAGTGTCTGGGAGGCAGCAGAGAGCACACAGAGCCCAAACCCACCCACGTTTGATACTGACTAATTGCTAACATCTCATAAAAGAGAGTAGGGGGGAAACATGGATCAGCTGACTTGGTCAGAGTTTACTCTTCCATTTTTTGCCCTTTCTGGTTCCCTAAAGCTAAGAACAAACACATGTTCCAGTCCAGGGTGAGCTTCCAGGCCCTCACAGTTTGTCTTGCTCTGAATGTTATTTTCTTCTGTCTTTCTCTGCTATTTCCCTCTTGCCTTTCCATCTCACTCAGCTCCTCACTGTCACATCTATGTCTAATTCCTGGTGCCATCGCCAAGAGTCACGCAAGAAATACGAACGGGTGGCATGGCCAGAAGGTAAGGGGGAGCAATGTGACCAAGCTTATCAGAGGGGACTGCACAGTCTGCCTCCTGGAGATGACACTCACTCTCACTGTAGCTTTTGTTTAAATGACACCCCTGGAGCTCAGGCATTTAAATTATCTTTTGCTCTCAGAAAAAAAAAACAAATATTGAACTCTGCTAACCTAACTACTTAAATGCTTGCAGATCTGTCTCTTTTTTATCTTGTCTCCTCCCTTACTATCTAAGAAACTTAGAAACAAGAGTCAAGTCTTCCATATATCCATGCTTCCTGCCCTTGACACAATCAATAAACCATCAAGAAAAAAAAAAAGCAGGAATTTAAAACAGAAATGGGAAGAGGTGATAAACTGGATTCTAAATACAACCTGTAGCCAAAGGCACCATCAAAATCAAGGGAGCACTTTTCAAAGGCTTGAGCACCATCTGGAAATGCTTTATGATTTGTTTCATGGGAAAATAAAAGATAACGAGAAGGTAGAAATGCCAGGGTCTGACCTGCACCTCTATCTTCACCATCTCTGCTCATTGAAATACTCAGGAAAAGCACTGTAATGAGCAGAAGAGAGCTTCTTTAAAATAATTCTTTTGCCATACTTTAGGTCTCCAGGTAACCTGTGAAGAAGGAAAGATGAGGAGTAAGACTTCACCTCTCCAGGTGTAAGGCCTCTGGCAGTCAATGTCTCTTATTGCTCAGTTTTTCACAAGAAGAATGCTACGCCCACTAACCTGGAGGACAATATTGTGTCTACTACCCTACCCACCTCTCCTTAGGTGAATGAGCCAAGATGGTGATGAAGAGCTCAGGAAGTCTTTTCTGAAATGGCTGGAATTACTCTTCCATTTTTTGCCCTTTCTGGTTTCCCAAAACTAAGAACAGACTGTGTTCCAGTCCAGGGTTAGCTCTTACAAACAGTTTATCTTGCCCTGAGTGTTATTTTCTTTTTTTCTCTGCTATTTCCCTGATGTTTTCCCAATTCATTCAGCTCCCCATGGTCACATCTATGTCTAATTCCTGGAGCCATCTCCAAGAATCATGAGAAAGACAGAATATGGGTGAAAGCTGGGCCCTAGAGGAGGAGGATGAAAGAAAAACCTTACTCCAACCACCTTACTATCTTAAACCATTCAAGGAAACCCTTCACACCATTGCCCAAGCACAACTCAACCAAATACAACAATAGAAAGATGGAAGATTCCAGAAAGCATAATTTAAAGACAGCTAACCAGAATAATCCCTGGGGCTGCCTCAAGCTCTGACATTCTGTGAGTTTAACATTCTGTTCAACTCATTGGCACAGTTAGCAACTGCATTTTGCAAAATTACTGTCTCCGTAAAGTGCAAAATATCTACTTAGGAGCTCTGATTCATTCTTAAGATGAGATGATTTTTAAATATTATAATAGTTTTGATCCTAAAAAATATAATCAGTTCCTCAAAAATAGGTCTTTGTGACCAACCATCTTCCCTCCCCCCAGCCTCATCCTAATGAGTAAAGAACACCAGAATAAGAAAAAAGGAAATATTACAAACTCCTCCTCAGTCTCCTCCTGTTCTACCATGTTTAAGGTCATGGGACCGATTGCCTGGGAGTGGACCCATCATAACTGAAATTAATGTTTTGAGCCCTGAGAAAAATTTCCCAAGACCTCCACCCAAATTCAAGAATTCTCTGTGGTCATGAGGCTCAGAAAACTCATCAGTGACCTAATGTCCAAAGACATTCACCATGTTTGTTTATCACAAACTGAACTATGCCCCAAGGCATCAGACTGACTCCTGATCCAGCACAGACTCCTGCCCCAAAATAATCCCCAAATCTGATGAAAGACTTACTCACTTTTCTCCCTACCCACCTCATAAATGTGTATCCTTTATAATATGAATCACAGTAAAGTAACACAAAAATGATGTCTGATTCAGCTTTCTTTCCCGGATGCCAGACAGGAGATGATTCAAATAGGTACTACGTAAATGGTAATTGAGTCTATGAAACACAAATTAAATGAATGAATAAGTAAATGTGCCTCAACTGACTATGGCTCAATCAAGTCTTGTACTAATAGGTTGATTTTTCAAAAACATAGGACCAAGACGATTTTGTTTTTAAGGTGCCTACCACTGACATCTACTCTTAGGAGCTCTAAGCTCTCCACCTTGTGATTCTTGTCACTGAGCTTAACTGTGCAATGGGAAGATACTCCAGAGCTAAATGACAGGTAATTGAAGACTAATGAGGTGGGAGATGCTCCCATTGTCTGTCCCATTGATGTCCCCAGCTGAACTTGTCACAACTCTGGTATTTTGGGCAGGGGTTCCCAGAGGTCTCCAGACAAACAGGTGGTGGCAAGGCAGAAAACCAAAAGCCATCTTAGTTTAGGAAGAAGACCAGAGTTCTGCTTCCAGTTGGTCAACTGTGTTGTCATTGAAACATTAGCAAAAAGAGATTATTTGCACTGCACTTCTAGCTACAATTAATGATTAACCAGGAAATTTTCAGAAATACAGATTCATGATGTTCCACCTCAGAGCTACTAAATCAGAACCACTGGATAAAGGACCCAGCCTCTGGATTTGTAGCATGTGCTCAATAAAAGATTGTAGCCTCATAATTATTCTCAGGGACCAAGCTCACATTTGGGGAATGACAAACTATAGTCTAGCAGCCACATCCAACCCATGATTTATTTTCCTAAATGATGATTTACTAACATACAGCCACACTATTTATTTGCATGTAGTCTGTGGTTGCTTTCATATTGCAATGACAAAAGTGACTTGGGACTACACAGACAGTATGGCTCACAAAGCTTAAAATATTTGCTATCTGGACCTTTAGATAAAAAGTTCACCAACTGTTGCTCAACTGTAGAAATACACTTAGCAAAGAACTAGGATAAAGCCACAGATGTGGGCTCAAGTTTTTCAGGAGGAAGAAGCACATTTATTCCTGACACTGTAGAAAACAATGAGAGCTCCAGACCTAGAAGCCCAGGCAGTGTCCTACACAGAGACCACCTTGGAAATGTAGGTGTCACTAGGCGGGTAGGGAGGCACGTGCTTGCAGGATGAGGCCCTGAGGCTGAGGTGAGGTTTCAGCGCCTCTGAAACTAAACTCCTGTTCTCCTTAACCCAAGCGCTTGTCAGGAGGTGTGAAGGGTATACCCAGAGATGAGTTTGCCACCTTGTTTATAAATGTCCTATCCCCACCCCTCTGTCAATGGACAGTCTAAAAAGGTGTGAGGAGAGAGGGAAGGGGCTGGGAGACCACTCTTCAGAGTTCCAAATGCTCCCAAAGCAAAATCTAACAGGTGGAGGAAGTGACTCTGAGACATGGCTGGGACCTCCTGGTTGTCTGAGGGAGAAAGGCCATTCAGGAAGCTCCAGCCATCTGTCTTGTCAGTCAGTCTGGGTCTGGGGCCTCTTTACTCTCTTGCAAGTGCATCAGCTGCCCTTTTCTCAGGAGACCCTATGCAGGACACAAGTGTCCCAGGCCTGGTGAGTATGAGCACCTGCCTGGGCCTGCCTGAGGTCCAATGGTGAGACCTGCCTAAATAAGATTGTCCATGCTAGGTCCAGTGTCTGCTTGTCCTTCAGTGTCCACTGACCACGGTAGTATGCCACCCTAGATGTCCAGAAGCATATTGCAGTCAGCACCCAGAGTCTTAGCAGATCTGTATTACTTAAAAATGACTTGAAACACACAGGCACACACACGCACACATGCACACACACATGCATGCACGCACACGCACATATGCACACATCATTAAGTTTAATCTGTTCAGATGGTAAATAGAACCAGACCTCAGGGAAATTACAGATCAAACAGATCCACCAGGAGCTAAACAATCTCATCTTGTCTGGATATATAGCTGCTGATACCAGAAATTTCAGGAAATGTGGCTTCCCACAAACCAAAGATACTAGGTCACTTGCACTTGAGAAAAACTCTCAGCAATGTTTCGCAGGGAAAACTGTGACAATTAAAACACATTTTAAATCTTTTCTGTATACATGTATTAGTAATAGGCCTACATGGAAATACAGAATAAGAACTCACTATTTGAGGGTACTTCATCCTTGATTTCCTCTCTCCTGCCCCCATAAATCAAGAGTAGATTAACCAGGTCCTTGTTCAGTCCTGGCAGCCACCCTGCAGTACTTTGGTGCTTCAAGCCACCTCAGTGGAGGACCTGTTAGGTTTACATGTTTCTTGTTGCAATAATCCACTGACGGAAGGCAATGATAAACTGAAGATTCAACTCCACAAAGCTAAGTGAGAGTGAATTCTCATACTTCCTCCCCTCCCTGAATCACCTTCCTGTTTCCCTGCAGTGCTCTCCTAGTTCCTTGCCTTAGTCTACCTCTGCAGAAAACAAAGTGAGACAGCAGGAATACATCCCCTTCCCCTCCTGCTTGCTGATGTAGAGCCCCAAAATGGATCAACTTGTACCTTCTGCTCTTTTTAGGGCTTGGGGAAGAATCCAGACTCTGTTTCTCTGGCCACCATAAGACACAAGCAAGGACTTGGACTACAAGCCCCAGCTAGTGGCCAGTCTCCCTTGGTGGTGCTGGGACAGGATCGGTGCATCTCTCAGCATCTTGTAAATAATCTCAGAGCCTCTCCTGTGTGATGCATTTACAGCAGCCACAAAAGCTATCTTTCTCCCATTTAGTTCTCACTGGGTGGCATTGATGCAGGGCTTTTCTCTGCCTAGTTGATTCAATACTTCTCAATGGGGAGGGCTATTTTCATAAATTTGTGTTTTTGGATCACTCACAGCTCCTGGTGGCACTTTTTACATGTCAGTAATAGCCAGCAGGCCCCTCCCAGGGGCACTGCAACTTAATCTTGGGCACAGCAGCCCTGGAAGCTCCTCTTCCAGGCAGAGTACTGTGCCTCACCCCTTACCTTCCTCCATGACTCAGGACCATGAGCATCTCCTGCTCTGTTCATGCTCGAATGGCATCCCCTAAACATTTTTCCTCTACATTGAGGTTTTGCTTCACCTGACATTTAGGAACAGACATATTCTTTCAGAAGAAATAGTTACCAGGCTGCTATGTGTCAGACAATGGGTTAAGTGTTATGAGTACAAAAAAGAGTCAGACAAGTCCAATGGTCCTGAAGTCTCATGACTGACCAGGAAGACTGTCCAACATATATGTATGATCAGCTTTTAGAGGGACAGAATGGGTAAGCAGACTTCCACAGCCAGACTTCCTTGGTTCAAAACCAACCTCTGCCCTTTCCAAGCTCTGTAACCTTCAGCAAGTTACTTAAACTTTCTGAGCCTCGGGCTTCAAGTCACAAAATGGAGGTGATCTATGCAAAGAGCTTAGGGCTGGCTAATCGTCACTATAAATGCTATCTGTCCTTTAAAGGAGGTCAGACACTTAGGATGAGCAGAAGGATTCCAGGCAATAACCAAAGTTACAGGCAAAAAAATTGCATGCTCCAGAGACTAAAAGTCCCCCAATGCCAAGGGAACACCAGTGAGACTCACAAACTCGTAATGGGAAAAGAATACTCAGGCAGAAAAGCATCCCTGGAGTTCTCAGAATTATTTGAGGACAGGCCCTGGGAAAAATGAGAACACTGTTCAGCCTGGAGCTGGGGCTGAGGGCCATTCTTTGTAGGTGGAGATGAGCAGGTCACTCATTTGAGGTTGGTGGAGGGAGCACTGCACAAGGAGCACTGGTCTGCCCTCTTCTATGTCTCATTACCTTGCCAAGAGGTGAGGACCAGTCTTGTCAGAATCAGCCTTTCCTTTTCTTTCTTCATGGTGAGACCATCTGCATCACCTCCACATTTCCCTTGAACTCTCAAACCTCACTGAAAACCTCTAAACCCAAAGAGATAAAGATGCTGTGGAAAATGTGGAACTCCAAAACACTTACTTCATGTTGGTACATGGAAACATGCATTTTCAACAGGCTTCCCAGGAACTATTTTAAAGGACTCCCCCTAAAGAAAATGACTTTGTTCTGTAGTTTTATTTGGGGAAAGCTTTTGGGCTGATTTCCTACAAAGTTGTATTTTATGGAAGTAGTTTCAGTTTCCTTTGAGGAGACTGTGAAACTTGCCTTCTGCCTGGCAGAAGTAATTAAAGTGCTAGCAGAGGGCTTTTATGATTTTAATGAGAAACAAGTAATACAGCCTACGTAAATCTTTTCTTTTGATTCGATAGTCAAGACCCACATTCCCCTAAGGGGAAGCTAAGAGACATAGAAGGACCTCAAGGAAGAGAAAGGAGTCATGATTTGCTGAGTACCTAATACATGTCAATAGCTTCGATGTGCATTTTTACACCTGTACCTCTTGAGTGTTTATCACGATGTGTGTTTGACTCAAAAAGTTAAGGATAGAGTGGAAGCCTGCATCAGGGGTAAGCTGCCCGGAACCTCCACTGTGGGCCCACCCTGCCACCAGGAACTCAGCAGAAGCCTGCATCGGGGTAAGCTGCCCAGAACCTCCACTGTGGGCCCACCCTGCCACCAGGAACTCAGCAGAAGCCTGCATCAGGCATAGGCTGCCTGGAACCTCCACCAAGGGCCCGCCCTGCCACCGGGAACATGGAGGAGGCCCGCCCAAGACTGACAACTGCCCTGGACTGCTTCAGCTGGGCCCACCCTCCCACCTGGAACATCAGAAGATCTCAGCAGGATCCAGTTAGTGTGAGAAAATTTGGAATTTTGCTCCCAGGTGGCGAACATTGGACTACACCGGATTGACTGTATCAGTGTGGTGGGTATACCCCTAAAATAGAGGTGTACAGGGGATAAATAGGGCCAGTAGTAAAACCCCCTACAACTAACTGTACGACTTTGGTGTGTCTGAAAAGAGTGTGTGTGATCTCCTCCTACACATAGAGAGCACCAGGCAGAGTAAAAATGACAAAATGAAAAAGCAAAATTCAGTCTCAAACATATAGTTCACCAGAAGCAAGTATAGGAGACATTGAAGTAGAGGACCCCAAAAGTAACACACCGGAAATCTCTGAAAAGATAGCCAGTAAAATAAAAAAACAACTGCATCAGGCTATAGAGGAAATCAAATTAGAAGTACTCTACCATGTAAAGATAGAAATAACAACTTTAGTAAAGGAGTTGTTGAATGTAGCTAAAGAAGAATTAGAGAAAAAAGTACATGAGCATGGGAAAATGATTGAAACTTTGAATGAACAATATAGAAAACAATCAGAATTAATGAAACAAACTCAAAGAGACATCCAAGAAACAAAAAATTCTATTGAAAGTGTGCAAAACCACCTAAAGGAAGCTGAGGATAGGATTTTGGACCTTGAGGACAGTATCACAGTTAGTGATCAGGAAAGGATAGAACTTTTAAAAATAACAAAGCAGCATGAAATGACAATCCAAAAGCTTCATGATGATGCCAAGAGCAACAATATAAGAATAATGGGCATTAGTGAAGATACAGGAGTCTGGGCAAATGACATACATAAAGTATTTACAGAAATAATAGCAGAAAATTTCCCAAACATGGCGAAATAATCTGATATGCAGATAAGTGAGGCATATAGAACACCAAACAGTCACAATCAACAGAAATCCACACCCAGACACATAATAATTAAGATCTCAGACATACAGCATAAAAACAGAATATTAAAATCTGCCAGAGAAAAGACACAACTCACCTATCAGGGAAAGCCCATTAGAATCACGGCAGACTTTTCAGCATAAACCCTCAAGTCAAGAAGAGCTTGCAGTGAGGTATTTCAAGCCCTGAAAGAAAACAACCTTCAACCCAGACTGATGTACCCAGCAAAACTTTCATTCAAATTTAATGGAGAAACAAGATATTTCCATGACAAAGAACAACTGAAGAAATTCATGTCCACCAAACCAACCCTAGAAAGAGTACTAAAAGACATACTAGACAGAGATAAAAATGACCACAATCCCCAAAACAACAATATAAAGAAACCACCAGGTAGGATAAGCAATTAAATAAGAAGAAAATCAGAAAGAAACAACTGGAACATAACATGACAAAGTTAGGCCAGTACATGGAAATCCATATGGAGAATTCTCAGAAGACTAGGATTGGAAGCCCCATTCAATCCAGCTATCCCCCTCCTGGGTATTTTCCCCAAAGATCTGAAAAGTTCATATCACAGTGATATATGTGCACCCATGTTCATAGCTGCACAACTTGTGATAGCTAAATCCTGGAAACAACCAAGATGTCCATCAACTACAGAGTGGATGAAAAAGATGTGGCATTTTTATACAATGGAATATTACTCAGCTATAAAAAAGGATGACCTTGAGGCCTTCATAGGCAAATGGAGACAACTTGAGACTATCCTAATTAGTGAAATAAATAAGAATCATATTTATAAATATCATATTGTGTCTCTAGTGTAAAAAGTAAATAAGAACTATAAGAGTAATAAAACCAAAATGTGTAATTGCTATTGTAAAAAAGAAAGGAAAAGAAAGTGCTCTAAGGGATATAACTGCATGTATGTTTGAGTGTGTAAAATAGATGACCATATTGCTGAATCTTTGTTGGATCTTTGAGCAGAACTGTTTGTAGTTTGACTGTTTGAATATTTACTATGTACCCTTTAACTTTGTAACTTGAACAACTACATCCAGGATGACAGTACGTAATGTATAAATTACTGATTTCTTAGTGGGGCTTTTTCTCATTCTCCTTTTTCTTTCTTTCTTTTAGAATTCTGTATTGTTGCTACCCTTTTTTCTGTTTTTTTTCTTTTCTTTAAATAAAATTTTAAAAATATATAATTGCTATTGTAAAAAAAGAGAAACTAGGAAGCACTATAAAAGATATAGCTGCATGTATGTTTAGGTGTGTGGGATTGATGACCAAATTTCTAGGTTCTTCTTAGATTGCTGAACAGATCTGTTTGCACTCTCACTGCTTTAGTGTCCACTTTGTGTGCTTTAATTCTGTAACTTGAATAACTATTTCTAAAAGAACAATATGTAATGTATCAACTAGTGAATTCTTACTGTTTATCTTCTTTTTTTGAAATTCTGTAATATTTCTACCTTTTTCCTGTTTTTTTCTCTTTAAATAAAAAAATGTATAATTGCTATTGTAAAAAAGAGAAAATAGGAAGTGCTATAAAAGATATAACTGCATGTATATTTATGTGTGCAGGATTGTTACCCATATTTCTTACTTCTTGTTTGATTGTTGAACAGATCTGTTTGCAGTCTCACTGCTTGAGTGTCTATTTTGTGTGCTTTAATTTTGTAACTTGAACAACTATTTCTAAAAGAGCAATATGTAATTTATCAACTAGTGATTTCTTACTGTTTATGTTTTTTTGAAATTCTGTAATATTTCTCTCTTTTCTGTTTTATCCCTTTAAATAAAAAAATTTTTTTAAAAAGTTAAGGATATAACTCAAAAGTACAGAGATAGTAGCTATTCTAATTATATTTTACTAAGTACCCTAAATTTGGTAATTTATTATGCCATAAGTGCCCTAAGTCAGCAGTTAAGACAATACAGAGGGAGGATGGTAGGCCTTGAGCTTTAGGTTTATCTGGAAAGACTGAAAAGTTGGGAATGAATCAGTGGCCATCTGGTATCATCTGGAGGCATCTTTAATTATAAGTGTGGTGACTGATGCTGGCTGTCAGTAAGGACATTTGGCTATACACCTTCATGTGACCCCTCCATGTGTTCTGAATTCCCTAAAGCATGGCAACCTTAGTATTCCTGCATGATGGTTCAGGGAACAAAATGTGAGTGTCCCAAAAGAACCAGAAGAAAGCTATATCACCTGGGAAACCAGAGTGTATCACTTCTATCCTACTTTATTATTTAACCAGTCACCAAAGTCAACCCAGATTCAAAGAGAGGGAAAACACATCCTGCCTTTCAAGGGAGGCACATTGGAGAATTTGTAGGCATGTTTTAAAACACAAACAATAATTGATTGAGATCCTGAGACACATCAGGGATTCTCCCCTGATCTAAAAAGAATTGACTTTCTCATAAAGAAAACAGCATTCATATGTTTTATTATGAACTCTATCTGTCTTGGGTTCATCTTGGACCTTTTCCTAGACTCTTTAAGGATCAGCCCTACCTGAGAGCTATAATCACTTGGAACTCTGAGCTTCAAATTATGAAAGCCAGTGGACCTCCTACTGTGTTCCTCTCCTACTGTGTTCCTCTGCCAGATCATGAGACTTTAGAAATTTCCGCACCATACTTCCATCCCCACCCACACCCCGTCTTCTCCAAAGCAGAGACTGAGCTACAAAATCCCTGCTTTGGGAGACAGAGCCTAGAAAGGCAAAATCGTGTATAAGGCAGATTCCTATATTCAGAGTCAGTAAACTGTGAAGTCTTCCCTCCCTCAATACAAAAGGGTAATAGTGTGAGTTTATGGGGCCAATGCTACCCAGAAGAAATGACTGACAAATCTCCCAGGAGAACCATCAAATGTACTGCTTAGTTGTGACCCCAAATTTTTGGATCTTGTCTTTGTGCAGACCTAAATGGCATGGCCATACCTTGAGGCTAGACTCACACACATACAAAACTTGCAAGAAGCTGATGAATCTTAATACCAACACTTACAGTCACCATAAGAACTATAAAGGCTAATTCGGCCATTATCTACTCTCAGAGAACCTACCAAGGAAGCCAGTTCATCACCAGATGATTTTCATGGGACCATGCTAGTGGAGCTGGCTATGTAATCAGGATGTGTGATACACTCAGTCGTCAAGGTCTAAGAGTCTTCCTTCAAGGAAAGTGCTTATCTCAGGAGCAGATACACAGTCTGGTGCCCCAGCAGCAATCCCCCAGGGGTAGTTAGTACACGTCCTCAATCAACTTAACTCTGGGAATCCCTGATTGATAAGAGTGGAGCTAAACCTACCCATTCCCTTCCCATCACACTGCCAGTTAATGACAATTTGTCTTTAGACACGACAGTATCACATAAGGGGTCTTGCCACATATCGTATCCCATTTTTGATCTGAATGACATCATGTATTTATGGAACGTTGCATATTTAAGGCAAACCATTGTGGGGCTGCCTTGGCCTCCATAAATCTATTTGTTCACAATAAGCTTTCATTGGAGAAGCTTGGCAGAACTGATCCAAGAATTAACTCACATGGTAAAGTACAGTGCCTAGAATACTCACAGCAGTTCTTTGTGACACAATGATGGTATCGCATGCTCCAGATCATTTCAGGAAAAGCTGGGTCTTAGCCACTGTGACAGAGATGAGAAACTGTATCAGAGAGGTGCTGAGTCCCTTAGGCTTGCTTCTGTGGCTGCAAGCAACGCCAAGAATCCTGCATACCCCCTTCCTCACTATCCTTAGCATGCGCGCGCGCGCACACACACACACACTTTCATGTGACAACCTTTTGAACGGTGTACACATAACCAGCAATGTTCTTTCTCAGCCTAACAAAACAAATTGATCAAGAGTCAATATAAGTCCTAATTACAACCTCCGCACTGGAAGATTGATGGTGGGAGATGAATACGGAAGAACAGGCCCTTGATGGGTGCCTATAATGAGGTGTCACTGGTCCCCACTGTAAGTCGTTTATAAACATGGTCTCACAACTGCAGCTGTCAGCGTCCCTGCCAGAGCTTAATGAGCTGCTCCTTCCTGCCCTGGGGTTAATGTCAAAAGCTGATCATGTTTTCTGCTGCAAGAGGCGCTGCCTGATGTTTGGTAAGTTTCAGCTATGAATGTCCCCATTCACTTGGGAAATGCATGGTCCCAAACTCCTGGCTGGGGAATATACTGATTTTCCCATCTGAGCCTATGGATGCCCAGAGAGTGCAACTGATGAATTCCTCACCTGCAACCTCTTCTCTTAGCTCAGATAGATGCAAGAGAAAAAGTGTCAACCAGGCCTGAAGTTTGAGTCTGGAGGAAAACAATTTAGAAGGGAAACTTGGCCTCCAGTTCTTCTGTGATGAATCCTGGCACTGAGTTCTGTTTCTTCCCATGGCTTTAACTATCTTGAGTAGATAAACAATCTATGGATGTGTGGTGACTGTAGGATAAAAGGCCTTCCCTGGACCTAGCTAAAGACTCTTAGTTGACCAAGGTATGGTGAAACTTTATTTATTTATTTAAAAACAGAGTCTCACTATATAGCATGGGATGGCCTCGAACTCACAATGATCCTTCTGCCTCAGCCTCCTCAGAGCTGGGATTACAGGCAGGTACCACAATGCCCAGCTGAAACTTCCTTTAGTGCAGAACAATCGATTCAATTTGTCCAATCCAGGATACAAACTGCAATTCTTCATTATCATAATCACTATGAATCTTCCTCTCCTAGCACATAAAATTCCTTGACACTTTCCCTTCAGGGAGCCACTCTGCACAGCTCCTCCCCAGCAGATCTTCCTTTTGCTGTTAAATAAATAAACAGTGGTGGTCTCAGCCTATCCTTTAACTGCACCTCCTTAATAATAGTTCTGTCTGTTAGGCAGTCAGAGATGTCCCCAGAATCTGTGAATACAGTAGTTTACACCCAAAAAGAGAAGTAAGGCTGTGGATGGAATCAAGCTTCTAATCAATTGACCTTGACATAAGTAGATTATCCTGGATGGTCCAGGTAAAACCAATGTAATCATAGACTTGTAAAAGGTGAGGCAGGACAGTAAAGAAAGAGCTTTGATAGTTGAAGGAGGAAAAAGAGCTGAGAAACACAGGTAGCCCCTAAAAAGGGCAAGGACATCTTTTCTCTCCTAAAGCTTTCAGGAAAGAAGGCAACACTCCCCACTCCCTAGTGAGATCCACATCAGACTTCTGCCTCCCAAGAAATGTAATACAATAAATGTGTATTGGTGTAAGCTGCCAAGTGTGTGGCAATTTATCATAACAGAAGATGAGCCCAAATGCTTTTCTCATTTAGGTTTTTTATAAGAATTAAGGGAATTCTTACAAGTAAAATTCTTAGACCCAGGCCCAGAAAATCATATTATAAATGTCATCAGATTCTTCATTATAGAACTTCTTTGTCTCTCTCACCCTCTTGAGCATTCCCAGAACTCAGCTCTGGCCAGTACAGTTGGACAATGGAGAAGAAATGATCTCTACAGAGCATTTCCTATAAGCAGGCATTTTGGTGATGGGCACTGTGTTTGGTGCTTGAGTCCTCTCAAATGGCTTGTGTCTGGAACTACCTTCTCTGGAAAACTAGTACAAGCCTGAGCCAAAATGATTATACAATCCAACTTATAAAATCATCAACCGTTTGGGACATCTGAATAAGCATCCTCGTTACCAGCACCCAACACTTCTCCAAACACAAGCAGGATGCACAACTACACTTGGCATTTTCCTAACAGGCATTTTTGTCAGGTCACTGAGTTGCCCTCAGAGCTATCTGAGCAGGCCCCAGCCTTGTCTGAGCTTCCAAGCACTTGGCTCCTCCCTCTCCCTGGGAAGCAAATATCCAGGGCTTTCCTTATTTGTCTGACTCCTCATTGGACTGCTGCATCCTCAAGGATCTATTCACCCTGCTGTCCCAGCAGCTAGCTCTGGCATGACAATCTCAGCAAAACTTTGTTGCATGAAGGAAAAGCAAGATTACAAATCAATTTTATCAGTTCAGCTAAAAATCAAGAACTCTGCCCCACAAGGCTGAGATGAGCGGTTAGGCCTTTTCCATTCCTTGCTTGACTCACTCTTGTGCCAGCCCTAGCCACTGCATTCAGATATTGTTTCTCTAGCCACTGTTCCTGGAGCTTAAAGCAAATCTCATTAAGCTGCTTAATGATGAATAAATCAATTGTCCAACATCACTAAAAGATGATAAAAGTGGCTTGTGTCTTGGTAAGGATGAAGTCAGTTTATGCTGTGATAACAAATTAATCCTGAAATCTTAATGGCTTAACATAACAAGTGTTTATTTTTCACTAACACTCTCTGTCCACAGTAGCCCAGCAAGGGAGCTCTGCTCCATGCAGTCACTTGGGCAACCCAGGTGATGGAAGCTCTGCCATCCTGCAGTGGCACCAGCTGGATCACCATAAAAGGGGAAAGTGGGAACGGGGAGCTGCACTTTGGCCCCAAAGTAGCACAACTTATTTTTACATATATCCAATTAACCAGAAATGATTATATGCCTCATAGAACTTCAAAGGAAGTCAGAACTCTTCCTATACATTCTTCAGGAGAAAAAAAAGGGAACAAATATTATTTGCTTGAGGAATATAGTCAAGAGCTTTCCTGAATGAAACTTGCAGCCTAGAGCAGTGGTTCCTAACTTTACAATGTAGAAGCATTAGCTAAGCCCTTTGTTTAAAAATTCAGATTCTTGGACTGAGGCTACAGGCCAGTGATATGGTCAATGCCTAGTTTTTGTCCTTCAGAATAAATGGAAAGGGAAGGTATATTTTTAAGATCAGATTTTTCATCCTTTTCTCCATGGGCTCTTATTTACTGGGGCTTGGGAAAACCAAGGCATTTCTACTTTTGTACATTCTCCAGATGATGCAGGTGATCCAAGAAGCAATGTCTAGTGGCTGCATACAATTTCTAGTGGCTTTCCACCTAACAACTTGGACCCTGCCAGTGCCATGTACAGTCTGACCTATATGGACTTGATGTCTGAAGTGCTATGAGATTTGGTAACCTGAAAGCATATGCTTGGTTGAGCTTGTCCTAAAGGGGCAGGTCACACTGCTGCTATAAAATATTCTCTACAGCTAAATATGGCCTCATGTATAGAACATCTGTTATAGAAACAACCACAGTCATGTGGGGTTGCCCATCCCCATGGAGAGGCCCAGTACCAGTCAAGAGGGCTATGTTCCTGAAACACAAGCTTTTATGAGTTGGAAAAGAATCCAAAATCAAGTGCAGCTAAAAACACTGACTGACTAGAAGGCTGGTGAGAGAGTGGGATAATGACCCAGAGGACTGGTAGACCTGTTCTGTGTGACATATGAAGAAACATTTGCCTTTGCAGCAGCTGGCATGCTGGAAGTACCTTCTGTGCCAAAGAGAAGCTCTGATGAATACCATGGGGTTTGAAGCAAGCAGCATTCCAATGATCATGCAAAATATAGAAATGGCTCTGAATTATTTTTAAGAGGAGAAGTGAGCAAAGAGGCACAGGGCTGAGGAACACCTGAGGGGGATGGTGAATAAGAAGAGAATCATAGTAGCCCATAAAAGTGTTTATTAAAAGTGCTTTGCTGTAAGGTATGCCATGAAACCATCTCTGTGGTCCGTGGCTCACTAAGATTGATAGAGTGGGTTTTCTTTGCAGGAGTTCTGAGTCCGGTGTCAATAAGATAAAGGAAAGGGCAGTGAGCCATCCTCTTTCTCCCTGCTCCATTATAGGTCACTCTGCAGCTTAGAAGCTCTGAGCCTTCCAACTGGCATAGATTGCTGGCCCTGGCTATTGCCAAGGCAATAGCACCTGGAGATGCCCTAGGGCAGCATCAGCATGTGGCAGGATTCTGAGCAAGAGCAGTCACCAGCATAGCACAGTGCCTGTGAACCTTGTTGCTAAATGTAGATAAGATGGCTCATAGCAGCTCCCCCAGATACTTAGGCCAGAAGTACTTAGCAGGGCTGGAAGGTAATGCATACACAAGAGGGGCTAGGAGCCAGGGTAATTTGGATTCTGCCACTCACCTAAACTAATTGCCATGGGGGTAAATGTAGTATTAATAGTAATAAAAATAACACTTGCATAGACTTGATCTAGGCACTTTGCATATACTAACTTATCCCTATAATAACCTATGGTGTAGGTATATTATTGCTCTCATTATTTGAGAAAACTGAGCCTAGGAAAAGAAAGTTACTCAAGGTTACGTGGACTGAAATGGCAGAGCCCTGGTTTCAATTTAGGCAGTGTGCCTTCAAGGTCTACGTTCTAAACCATTGCCTTCTAATATATGTAAAAGTGCTTTACTAAATAAATTGTAAAGTGCTGAACAAAGCAATGTATCACTAGGCTCCTACATGTCTAGACAAGGTACTAAAACGAAGAAAGTAAAAACCAACCCAAGAACTGTGGGTTTTTTGGAAGGTAGAGAAAATTTTACAATTTAAGGATATTTCCACTTAACCTGTGACCTCTCCAAGTGGAAGTGGGAAGTATACATCATCTTGCACATCTCAGCCCTGCTTTACAATTACAATTGCTGTTTGGGGGCTTCTCTTTTGCAGATCACAAAACTCAATCAATATTTAGAAGTGTTATAAATCAGATCAAGTATTGCTTACATCCAGAAAGTCATAGAAGAGCACAAACAAAAATGGGAACAGAAGAGATGGTACTTTGCCTGGCTGATTCAGCACCAGGAATTAGTGGGCAACAGAATGTTGGTTAAACCAACCTAGCCCAGTATATAGGTGACCAGAAGGTGCAACCGACTGAACGGTTGAGTCTAGAAGCTGGAAATCTTATGTGAGCACAACTAGAAAGCACCACCTCTGAAGAAGCTAACCAAATTTGAAGAATCTCACTCACCAAAATTCTCCAGGCCCAGTACAAAGACTTTGCCTAGCATGTGGTACATCTCCTTCAGGTGATTCCAAACCCAAAGATCAGCAATTGAAGCTTTGCGTATACTGCAGCCAAGATGGGGCCCACTGGATATATACAATGTTTTCCTACAGCTCTGCGAGGTATAGGACTTGCACCATGTGAGAAAGGCTTTCATAACTTCCTTTCTTTAAAAAAATGGTAAACAATTTCAAAAATAGTAAGAAATTAACAGTAGTTAGTATATTATGTACTGTTAACTTAGAAGTAGTTGTTCATGTTACAAGATTTAGGCACCAAAAAATGATCAAATAATCAAACTCTTTCCTGATTTGTGCATCTACATTTAGTCTTCATTGATGTGTTTATGACAGATCTTGATCATCACACTTCCCTACAATTTAGGTTGTTTCCCTTCCAAAAAACATGGAATACAAGTTATTGCTAAGAAACTGAGTTCTCAGTTTACACTGTTTTGCACTCATTTCTTAAAATATCTTGGTGACATCTCATTGTGAACCATAAAACCATCTAAAAACTATATCATTTCCACATGGAATTCCTTTTTGGACAATAAGAAAAAGGAAATGGGACTTTTTAGGAGCACCTTTGGAGATAATTGGCCTTCCATGGTCATGCTCATGGAAAGGCCTCTCTCCAGCATGTTCAATAAATGTTAGGAATGCTGGAGAAAGCCAAGAGGGGGTTTCTAGACATTAAATAAATTCAGATTAGCAGACCCCAGGTTGGCCCACAAGATAAGACCTAAATTCTGGAAAAGACCCCAAGTCTCTACCTACCTTATCTTCCCTGTGTGTGAGACCCAAGAAGAAGATAGCCAGTAGGGTCTCCCAGGAGGGTTTCTCCACTAGAGGATGGAGGCTGAGCAACGCATCAGCCTGTTGCCCCTGCCTTCATGGTTAGGTCTGAAGGCAGCTATTGCAACTGAGTCTGAAGGAACTTTTTCATACCCTCAAGGAGCCATGAGAAGCCCCTTCCTCATGCCCACGGTCCCCCACTCCTCCTCTTCATCCTAGCCCTCTACTATCCAGCATCTCTGCTGATAAAACATAAGGTCTGATTTCCTCAGTGGAACTCAGCTCTACCCATTATTTGCTTTAGCTTGCTTGCTTTCCTGTTCCCTCTTGTCTGGCTACTCACCAGAATAAAGACATTTGTACTAATTATTAAGGAAATATAAATTGAAACCACAGTGATACATCAATTCACCCCAGTTAGAATGGCCATTATCAAAAAAGTAAAAAAAAAAATCAATGCTTGATAAGGTTATGGTGCAAGAGGAATCCTCATACGCTATTGGTGGAATGTAAATTAGCGTAACCATTCAGGAGAACAGCACAGAGATTCCTCGAATAAATTAAAAGCAGATGAACCATATGATCCAGCAAAATCACTGCTGGCTGTACACCAAAAGGAAATGAAATTAATATGTCAGAGAGACATCTGTGCTCACACGTTCATTGCAGCATTACTCAGAGTAGCTAAGATATGGAAAAACTATCCTTAAACATACGAGTGAATAAAGAGAATATAGTATATATACATAATAGATTACGAGTTGGTCTTTAAAAAAGAAATAAATTTTATCAGTTTTGATAATGTGTGAACATAAAGAATGCATAATAGATGAAATAAACCAGGCACAAAAACACAAATGCTACATACTGCCACTTATATGTGGAGTGTGAAACTTTTGAATTTATACAAATAGAGGATAAAATGACAGTTATCAGAGGCCAGAGCTGGAGAGATGTTGATTAAAGAATATGAAATTTCAGTTAGATAAGAGGAATAATCTCAAGAGATCTGTTGTACATCACAGTGACTAGAGTTAATAACAATATATTGTATGTTTGAAAATTGCTAAGAGAGTATATTTTAAGTGCTCTTGTCCCAAAAGTGGTAAGGTAACATGTATATTAATTAACCTGACTTCATCATTCCACATTTTGCCATAAATATGTATATAATTTACCTTTCAAATAAAATAATAATTTTAATGTAGGAAGGAAAGGTAAAATTGTGAGAGGGCAAGAATGGGAGACAGAGAGAGAGAGACAGAGACAGACTGACTTGGTTAGTGGCTCGATCCAGGAGTGTCTCCCTAGACTGTGACTGAAAAGCAAAGGAAACCACCAGATAAATCAACCCACACAGACTTTCTGCATTTGGACATCCTCCAAATTTCTGCCCCATAGGCATGGCAGGGTTCAAAATCTGGTTGAGGAAACCAATTGGAAGGATTCAGTAAGAGTTCAGTCTGGAAGAACTTTCATACCCTCTGGGAGCTATGTAAGGCCCCTTCCTCATGCCCTGTCCTCCTCCCCTCCCCTTCACTCCAGCCCTCCACTACCCAGCATCTGCACTGATGCCACGTAAGGTCTGATTTCCTCAGTGGAACCCAACTCTATCCATGACTTGCTTTAGCTTGCTCGCTTTCCTACTCCCTCTTGTCTGGCTACTCACTAAGACTGCTAACCTACCTCCATGCGTTTGCCCCTCACAAATACATTTCTGCTTCTAATCCACCTCACAGATCCTCCACACCTTGCCTTCTCTGTAACTCTCTCCCACATCCTTTAAACTGTATGCATCCCTGCATTTCTACATCACTCCTGGTATTCCTGTTGAGTTCTTAATAGTCTGGGATGAAATTCAAGCTTATGAACGTGAATGCCATCCCACTCTGCCCATATGAGTGAGTGATTTGGTGGAAGCTACTTTACCTCTGTGAACCTGTTTCCTTATTATTAAATGAAAACCATCATGTTGACCTCCCAAGTTGTCGAGAAGACACAGGAACTCTGTTTATAACTCATCTATCAATATGTGGCACATAACAATCACTCCATGAATGTCAGTGAAATATTATCCTATGGGATTTAAGAGTGTGGGCTCTGGGGTTGGGATAACTGGATTTAGTCTCTGGTTCTTTAACTTTCTAGCTGTGTGACTTCGGACAAACTACTCCTTCTTTTATGCCTGGGTTTCCTACCTTTAAGAATAGAAATAGAATCTATCTCATAAGATTCAGTGATGGTTCATTTAGTTAACACAGGGAGAGTGCTTAGAACAGTCCCTGGCATAAAATAAATGTTCCATAAATGTTAGCTGCTGCTGGCAGTCCTGCTTCCCTCCTGGAAGGCAAGAGCCATCCCTCCCATACCCCATCTAGCATCAGGCTTTGTGTACAACAGAACTGAGACAAACTATAAACATCCCCCTCTACCCCTCTCCAAGCCACATGCCTCCATGTAGCATGAAAGATTTTGCTCAATGAATTTAGATAACACTCTTGCCTCCAGTGTTCTTCAGTCATCTCTCTTGGCTCACTAAAGGGCAAATCAGAATATTTAGCCACTCATTCTGTGACACATTTTACAGATGGGGATGGAGGAGTAGAACACTAGGGAACCCCCCTTTGGTCACACAGGAGTACATTCTCTCTCAGCCTTGTCCCCAGCAGAAATGGCCCTCATTACTCAAATGTCAGTTTATCTTCTTCTAACCCCATTCTGGTCTCTAACACGACACTGAGCATTGATCACAGATAACGCTTCATGTCCACCTCTAAGTGTGGATAGACCCACAGTTTGCACAGGGGAAACAGAAGTCTTACACAGGGAGCTTTGCCTTTTGAGGGAGGATTATATATTACAGCAGCCTCCTAGTCACCTTGCCATCTTGTTGACTCCAAGTCTAAACCACTCAGCTGGGATGGGGCAGGAACTAGAGGAAACCTCCACATGAGCTTCACACCAATCACGGGGTGGCTGTGGGCAGCAGGTTCACATCTGTGACTTTCTTTAACCCTCAGTCCTATACAGCATCACTGTTCTTGTCTGTGGAAAGTGAGGATGAGGCTGGGGGACATGAAGGAATTGACTTGCCTCACTTTGCACAGCTCACTTGAAGGTTCCCAGAGCCCATTTCTAAGTGGAAACAACAAACGCATGAGTGAGTACTGGGATGCCACCGTCTTCTGCTGTGTGGCCACAGGGATCCACTTCCTCTGGCCATGCTGAGGACTTGGTTAAATAACAGCTGGGGGAAGATCCTTTCAGCTCATCATGTTGTTATAAATGCAAAATCATATGTCTGGTGACTCATAATATCCCTAAATGAGTGGTTCAACCTGGGGATCTTGATGTTCACCTGGATTTGCCATTTTGTCTTCCATCTCATGGCTTGTTTAAAACTTTTTGTGCTGATTGACAAGGTGCTTCTGCATGTATGTAGTGGTATACTTTTATTTTATTCTCTGTCCTCCCTATTCTGGAGGCTTCTTGGGTCTCCTTATCAGCACCGATGGCTTTAGTTCCTTGGTTTGAACTTTTCATCTAGAATTTTTGCTTGCCTACTTCATCTATTTGCCTTTTTATCCTCACCTATCCTATGCCTAACCTTGGTCTTGATCCCTTGATCCCTTGATAATACGTTTTTGCGTGTATTGAATTCTGGAATTCCTGCCCTTGTCAACATAGAAACCCAATCATCATCTTACTTGCTAAGCACCATTGCAGGTGCGATGGAGTGGAATGAACACCAGCTATAGGACAAGACACATCCAGAAAGGATGCTGAGCATTGCCACTCACCATCATGGACAAGTTAAGTAACTTCACTGAGCCTCGGTTTTCTTATCCACAAAATAAGGCTCGCAATTTTAACACACCATGGCTACAAATGCTACGTAAGATCAAGCACATGCCTAAACACATGGAAAGCTCTTGATAAACCCCAGTGGTGAGTTTTCCTGAAGACCTTGCTGCCCAAATGAGGAAATGAGCAGCTGTTTTGATCCCCCAATTTCATGTGCTTCTGCCCTTACCCCAGAAGTTATCTATTGCTTCTTTTTGCATGTGTCCATGGCCACAGAATGGTATAAAGGTATTCTCAGCCCATGAACAAGTCTCAACCACCGAGGATGGGAACTGGTAGTTAAATTTATTAAACTTCACAGTGTCCTCACCTTGGTGGGATAATCCTGTGATTTGTGCCATCTGCTATTCAGAAGGTACCAGTGGAATTGAGCCCAGTTATCTACAGCCTCTACTCCTCCTTTACTTATCACAGTTGTGCCTCCTCACAGTTTGTCCTATTTCCCAGTCAGAAATAGATGCTTGTGCCCAAACCCTTGCTTTATAGGGGAAACATAAACTAAAACACAAAGCAAATGAATAAACATCCCATTATATAAGCCAGGATAGTCAATGCTATGAGGGCGAGAGCAGTGGAACTAAGAGTATTCCAATTTAAAGAACGCATAAAAACAACCCATTCTGAGATCTCCCACTGGGAAACTGATACAGTCAAACGCAAGCACCACCAGCTTTTACTGAGCATCTATATTGTACCATGCACTCTGCCAGGTGCTAGCAATAGTACCCAGCTCCTATCCTGGCACAACTCACCAGTCAGGAGAAAGTGGCAAACATAATTATGTACGCAGGGATACAACAAGAATCTGCTCAGGGACTATGGGATGCAGGTTGTATCAGAGACTGGATGACAAGTTGAAGCCCAAGGGACAGAAAGGCATGGGCTCATATTCAGGGAGACGAGGTCTCTGTGTTCCATCTGTTAAAGTGATTGCCAAAGATGACAGATGTTTATACTGTCTGTCCCCTCACTGACCGGAAGTTCTTATTGTTGGGGGCTCAACATTGAGCCACATTTTAGAAACCACCTCAGAATTTGGAGTGGCTTGGGCCTAGAATTCAGCCCTGAATCAGCCTCTTGTTGTCTTAGTCACTTCATCTCCATGGAACTCAGTTTGTTAGAGTCAGTAATATGTGCCTCACTGGTTGTTCTGCAAATAGAAGAAAAATATGATAGCAACACCCAGTAACCTATGGTTAAGTGCAAGATATACCTACAATACTTTCTCAGTAGGAGTGAGAAAGGAATAGTGAGTTAAAATTTGAGTGTGGAATACTTATCTGACTTCTCCTGTCCCAGATGGAACCCAGGTTTCAGGAGATGCATTTGGGCTCGGAGCTTAGTTCAGTGCCTGGGTAGCTAAGACAACACCTAACCTCCAAACCCTGTTTTGGAATTCAGGGTCACCTCCCGCTCGTTGAACACTCACCCCTGGCTAGTCCAGGGTCAACCCCTGCTGGGTCCCTAAAGCTCTGACCCAGCTGAGACTGAAGAAACCTGTGATAGACTAAGCAAGCATGGGACTAAAGATGGAGAGAAGTTTGCTGTTCAAACCCCAAAGGCTCTCAGACTTCCATCAAGCCCCATTCTTTTTTTTTTTTTTTTTTGACGTGATGAACAGAAAACAACCAAGTCATATTTTCAAATAATTTACATTTCTCATAGAAATTTTATAAGAAAATATCACTCAGTAAAAGAAACATCAAAATGAATCTTTCCTACTTCCCACACACATTATTGAAGATAGGGAGCCACAGTGTTCACCTTCTATCTGGGGGCTGAGACAGTCTCTCATCCAGGCAGCTTTTTCTGACATTGCCCTGGAAAGAACCCTACAGAAGCACCCTTGTCACAGTGAGGTCCACAGCCTCCAACCAGAGACTTGATTTTCAAGGATTAGGATAGCAAGAAATAGCATGAACCCCTGCCACAGGAGCATCATTGAACTCTGACCTTTTATCATCAGTGAACCCTAATATTGGTAATAATATATCTGTCAACTGTATCTCAGCCTGTCTATAGAGTGTATGCATGTGGAAACTAGGCATTCCTAGTGTAGCAGGTAGCTTCTGACACAGTCCCTGATGATCTCTTGTATTTATTTTCTAAGATTTATATTCTAGTCACATCTTTATGTAATCTCCCCATCTCTTCTGTTATTCTCTTCAATTCACATTCTACTCACATCCTTATGTAATTTCCTCCCCTTGGACCTAGTATCTTGCTTTTAATAGATAGGATACAGCAAAGTGATAGGATATTGTTTCTGAGATTAGTTACAGAAAACTGTGAGTCTTAATCTGTCTCTTTCTCTGTCTCCAGCTCTGTCTCTCTGTCACTCACTTTCACTCTTTTGTGCTTGCTCTGGTGAATCAAGCTGAAGATGCCCACATGGAAAGAACTGAGGACAAGATGGCGTGTGCGGCTTAGTCTCCAGGATGAACTCATCACACTGGCTTCCTGGCATGTAGTTGACTGTGCTTATCGTTGGAGGAGCTCGGGGCCTCTGTCGCTGAAGATGGCTGCAGTGCTTCTCAGGACAGCCCTGGTCTTTGTTGTGAGTGTAACTTCTTGGCTCCAGCATAGAACGCTCAACCTACCAGCACAGATCCTTCACCCCACTGGCATAGACTTCCTAGTTTCCACCACTGACCTTTGGGCCTTCCCAGCATGGGAAGTAAAAGAGACTGGCGTGAGTCCTTCATGTGGGCTCTAGACCTCCAGCTGGACTCGGGGGAGGCATTGTCATGAGCTCTGAGTTTTCATCTGGACTCAAGTGGGACATTGTTGTGGGATTCAGGCCCTTGGCTAAATATTCTACGTCTTCAGCATTGTGGATAGCGTTGTGGCTAAATTTCCTGCCTTGTTTCTGACTACAATGGTCTGGGTGACCATCATAAGAATAGTATTATAAACTCCATCTCCTGATTCTAATTGTTTTCTGCACAATCCCTGACTACAACATGGCCTCTCCTCAAAAGTCAGCAAGAATCTGACTCAGCCTAATATCCCTAAAGAAAATGAAGCATCAACTATATGGGTTTGGTAGTGAATCTGAACCTAGGTTTCTTTGACTTCAGAAACTAACCCATTTAACCACTGCATTATAACCATCACTAGGCAGCAAATAGAGTAGGAACATTTTACAGGCATGAGAATGAGGGTGAGGGTCCAGACTCCATTTCCCACATATATGACAGGAAACACAGAAGTTCACAAGAACACATGCAGTTCTGTGTGTGAGGCTGTTGGGTGCAGCACAGTGTCCAGTAAGGCTTTGATGAGCCCCATAATCATGCAATACACTAGATGCATCATATTCTATTACAACATTAGTGACAATAAAAAAATGATTAGAAGAAGAATGAAATAAAACTCCTGAGGCAGAGAGAACCATAGCCTTAAAATTAATTACATGGAAGACTGCTGAATTTACAAGGTTTAAAGTGTCCAATATTCCAAGGATTTTTCAGATTCTTAGCCTTCTTATTTCCTCATTCAAATGACCCAGCCAGTCTCTACAGAGTGATTCTCTAGAGGGAATCTGACTTTCAAATCAAAACACATTGAGTCTATTACATACAATTATTCTCTTTTCCAGCCTCATCACCTACCTCCTCCCAAACCTACAGACTCATGTTGGGTTAGGAATCTGTGAGCAGCTGCTTCTGGCTAAAGGTCTTTCTTGGGATTAGATTTAAGGTGTAAGTGGAATTAAGATTCCCCCGGAGTTGGAGGATCCACTTCCAAGCTCTTTACTTCGTTGCTGACAGGCTTCATTTCTGCCGACCACTGCACTTGCTATTCCTTGGCAGCCTAGAAGTGCATTCACCATGGCAGCTTGCTTCAACACAGGTGAGAAGGCATAGCAAGGTAAAGTCCTTTGTAGCCTAACCTTAGAAAGGAAACCCTGTCACTACATTGTAATCTAGTCATTAGAAGAAAATCTGTAAATCTAGCCACTCTCAAAGGAACAGATTACACAAGAGCATGGGTACAGGAAGGATAGCATTGTGAAATTTGCCCACTACTCAGTCATTTCTCATGATCTACAGAGTTTCATGATTAATAAGGAATGAGGGTCTCTGTCTTTCTCTTGCATACTGAGTAGCTCTCCCAGGATGTGGACCAATGTAATCTAAGACTTAGTAACCATCCTGGAAAATAACAATCCCCCTAAAGGTCAGTGCCTGTCTTTGGAATAAGTTTGTTTGCCCAGCAGCTGTCTGCTCTGCTCTGCCTATTCTCTTCTAGGTCAGAGGATAGAGGGATTATCTGGAAGGAACCCCGTTGCCTAGACTATGTTTTAGGGTGACCATCACTCTCGTGGACAATTTCTCTCTTATTTCTGTACACACTTAGGAAGAGCATATGCCTCCTAATTTCTTTGTCTTTTCTCTTGAGGCTGATTCTCTTTCTCTTTCTCAAGGTCTACTTAACTGAGTCAAATTTCAGTTTGAAGGAAAGTCAGATCATTCTGATCCTCAATATACTATTTAATGACATGGACAATGGAGACAGAATATATGGGTTAAATCTCAAGTCTGCCATTTAGTAGGTGTATGACACTGGGTAAGTTATTTGTGCCTCACTTGTATCACCTGGAAAATCATACTATTATAGTACATCTGTCTGCACTGTAAAGTTTCACAAATTATGGGGAGCAATGCTTTATACGCAGTGTGATAATGATGCTTGTTGGTTGTACGAATGAATGAATGTGGGAATGATCTTGCCAAAGAATCTGGCAAAATAAAATTAATTATTGTCTGTTTTCCATCTGCTGAATTTTTCAGACAATTAAGTATGAAGAGGTTAAATGTCCTGTCTAAGGTCACATGGAGAATTACTGCAGAGCTAGAAGCAGACCCAACTCTCCAAAGCCAAATTTCTCTACACCATGCAGAAAAATGGATGCTCCTCCAAGTTAATGTCTGGCATCATTCTCAATTTACTAAATTTCTGATTCTCTCGTAAGGGTAAATCAACAATTAAGTGAGCAGCATGAGGTCCCTATTGAGGGAGTCAGCTCACAGAAACATCCTTTTCAGCATGTTTACTATTCACTCAAGTCTCAAGCTATCTGTGGCCACTTAGGATGCTCAGACAGGGGGCCCAGAAGGTCCTATAAAGGCTCATATTGGATGTACACCTGCCCATCCTCAGGAAGGTGTTTGCTGTCATTATATATTAGCTTCCTATATTTCCCTTTTCATAATGGCTCTGCCAAGAAATGTTGCCAAGTTGGTTTATCACTCATAAAATGAGGAGCTGAAACTTGCTGCCACCTTGACGAAAAGGCTTGTACCTTATCTAATTCTGAATTTCCAGAATTCAACCTGTTCCTGGTGGTGATGTGCTCTGAAGATCTGCTGATGTAGGATCTTTGAAGTGTCTATTAGTTCTAACATCTAAAAAAAAAGGAGAGGAAAGATGAAAATAGAAAAATGAAGCAGACACAATAACTCGAGAGCATTTCTGAGCTAAAGACTAGATCCTAGGGACATTAGTGGTTATCTCTATATAGTCCAGAAGTGGAGATGGTGATGCTCTCTGGTCACCTAATGATAATCTTTGTTCATGAAGGCATTGGCTGTTGTTTGAGGAACAATGTTAATGATTGAAACTCTGTACTGAAAATATTATCTTCTGAAGACCAGTCCTGGTATCCAATGTTGAAATTCAACTCAAGTGACATTTTTGTGTCCAGTATGCATTAGATTGAGCAAGTTTGAGTTCTCTGAGAAGCAGACACCAAAATTAGATTGAATAAACAGGGGGACATTGGAGAAAATCCCTATGAATGATAAAGGAGTAAGAGCAGGTGAGGAAAGCTCTCAGACAAAGATGCAGGTGCAACACCTGTGATAGATGGCAGGAAAGGTAGAGAAAGAAGAGCTCAGGTCACAACATAGTTCTGAGACATGACAGCTAGGCCAGTGGGGAAAACACACACAGATGTTGCCCACACGGAAGGCTCCACTAGGCGAAGTGTTACTCGTGGACCAAAAGACATTCAAAAGAAGCCTGGCCTTATCTTGGGTGTCAAGGAGAATTCAAAGGCACAGCAAATGGAACCTTCTAGTCATCCTGCTTCAGGCTCTCTTGGAGAGAGAGAAAGAGAGACAGAGACAGACAGAGACAGAGACAGTGAGAGAGAGAGAGATCCTTAATCTTGATCATCAACTTGACTGGCTCAAGAGAAGCCCACAGGATTTGTAGAGCACATCAATGAATATGTCCGATTTGTCATGGGGGCATGTCCTTGAGGACTCTGTCTGATCTGGGGCCTCTTCCTCTGTGCCTTTCCCCCTGCTTCTTGCTTCCTGAATGCCATTGGACAATCAGCTTATGTCTATCATGACCTTCTGTCACAGTGTTTCTTCCTTGGAGCCAGCTGACCATCAGCCAAAATAAATCTCTACTGCTTTAAGCCACACCAGGTGTCAGGAGTTTTGTCCCAGTGACAAAAAGCAGACAAATCCACACACAGGTGCATGACAATCACAGATACTCTCTCCCAAGTTCCAGTGGTACTAGATCTGCATAAAATACAGTGGGGTTTTTTTGGAAGAGTTTTGTTTCTCTAAAAGAAAGGTCATGAAAAATGACTTAAGATATCAAAAGAGATATATGTAGCAGAGAAGAATGAATCATTGACTCACTCAAACAAATAATAGAGCCTCAGAGAAGTGTTCAGAGAAGACATGACAATTGGTCAAAGTGTTGACATGGGGTAGCAGGAGGTAACTGACTGGGAAAGATCTGACACGGGAAAGAACAGATTCTGAAAATCATACTTTCTCAGTCTATGCAGACAGGCTTAAAGGAGGACCTGGTCAAAGTTTACAGATTCATAAAGCAAGAAGACATGGTAGAAATTAATTTGTGCATCAAATCCTACAAAGGATGAGGAGAAAGTGGTTTAGAACAAATGAAAAAGAATATTTAAAAAGAAGGTTGTCACCTTGTACTGCTAGCCAAAACAAACAGAAACATACCATGGTAATGCCCAGCCATCTGACCTATGAGGAGAGAACTTTTACTAGGCTCTACAATTTACATATGACACAATGTACTTCAAAGACAACCAAAGAATTAATAATAAGCACATAGAAATCTTTCTAAAATGAATTAACCAATGCCCTTCCTTCTTAAGCACCATTAAAAACCTTTTGGGTGACTTAAATGAGCTTGCCTTGAGTATGAATGAATGTAATCAGATACAGCAATATAAATCCAATAAGGTATGGAAAGTTATTTATACCTATACTGAATAACTCCAGATAGTCTTCTGAAATTGCTCTGTCATCTTTCTCTACCATTCACTGATCAGTGGATACTTCTTGCTGCTTTCAGTGAATTTGCTTGTAAGAAATTTGGACCTACTATCCTTTCTAATTTATTGCTTCTAACTTGTAAGTTAGAAAAGCTGATAACCATTTGCATTAAAATTACATCTAATGTGAGGCGAAGTGTACCTTGAATGAAGAACCGAGGTCCCTTCTGATGAGTAAGTGGATTGAGCCATTCAGAGTACATAAATTTGATGACATGCTCTTTTCATGTGTTAAAGGAAAGATATTTATTTTATTCTTCCTTGGATCTGAAGTACATTCTAGATATCTGAAGTGTATAGCCACTTTACTTCTGAATAAATGAGGTCTTTAATGACACCATGACAGACAGTTAAGGGAGTCCTGGGCATTAGAACCACGATGCCTAAAAAATATCCCCAAGTTCCAAACCTGCAACAAAGTAACTGGCCCATATATGTGGGATCAGCTTTTCCGGTGTTTATGTTCCCAAGTTTCTCTCCACAGGTGAAAAGTATACATAAATAGCTAACATGATTTCTCATGCCTCTTCTAACCATGCCCAAAAAATGTAAAACTTAGCATCATTTTTATTCAGAGTTTGTGTTCAGTCCAGCACTTGCTAAAGAGTTTTATAAAATAGGAGCTGGAAAGCCATACCTGAACTAACATTTCTAACTTTTTATTCTATTATAAAAGACCATAGAAACACAAGTAAGGTCTCCCCAAAGTTTATCAGCATTTTGAGATGAATTAAAAAGAAAATATTGCTAGTGCCAACTCCGTGCCAGACACAAAGAGGTGTTTTAATATCTGTTACTTCATTTATAATATCTATGTGGCAGACACTATTAGCTGGAGTTTACAGGTGAGAAGCACATCTGAAAAGTAGTTGTGCGGTTGTACACGTAGAGTTATAGAACTGCAAAAGGAGATAATATTGTAAAGTACTTAACAGACTATCTGCAGGTTGTAATTGCTCAACAAACATTTGTTGTTATTTAGCACCCACTTCACCAATTTAATTTGAAAATAATTAAAATACAAAGTCTTGAGCCAACAATATGTTAAGACTGACTTACATAAGTTTATAAAACTTCATTATTCAATGTTAACAACTTTGCAAAGAGATTGATGGCAAGTCAATACATTGAAATTAGTCAGGATGTGAGTATTTCAGGACAGAAATCAACAAATGCTACAAATCACGGGTGGGGGACAGTATTTGGAGTTTTTCTTCTTTTTCCTTTTTTCAGTCTATTGTTATACATTCACCAGCCGTGAACTACACCTGGCATAGTAAAAACTCTGTGTGCACATTTATTTTCTGTCATGTGATTTAGACTCTTTCTCTGATCCCAACGTCTGTAGTAATTCCTGTGATAATTCATCTTTTCCCCAATCCCCTATCCATGATAAAGCAGCCCAGCTTTACTTTTCACCTTACTAAAGGAAGGACACCATCTAGTGACAGAAATAATGAGAGTCTTTGTAACAGAGTCTGCATTCAATAGAGTCCATCAGTACAAACAACTACCTAGAGACCAAATCTGGCCCTCTGCCTAATGTTATAAATAAAGGTCTATTGGAAAACAGCCATTTTTATTCATTTACAAATTATCCATAGCTGTTTTCACATTGCCACATCAAAATTGAGGAGCTGTGACAAAGATTGTATGACCTGCAGGATCTAGAATATTTACAGTTAGTTCACTACACAAAAAGTTGGCCAACTAACCTACAGTACAAAGGTATAAACGGCTTCCTTTATATTGATCCATCCATTCATAGAACCCAACATCCTCAGATTTATTGGCTTCATGGCATTTGGTGCTCTATTCTTGTACAAATAGGTCATTTTCATTATCCCTATTATAAATAGTGCTGTAGTGAAGGGATGTCATTCTCACTGAGAAACCACTGAGGTCTCCCTAAGGTAAGGAACTCACTCTGTCTCCAGAAGATTAACACACACAGAGTCTCTGCTGCTCATTGCCTGTGTTATCTGGGGCACAGCAACTAGCACTTTTGAAGCTCAGCTCCTTTATCTGTTAGGTGGGGCTAACAGTATTATTTGCCTCCCTGGGTTGTTTGAGAGAACAAATGAGATCATTTATTAGTTAGCCTTTCACAAGCTACAAAAACAAGTTCAGTAACGTTGGTTTTATTTCTTATATTACCAAGGGGTAGTGTGTATGACTTTCCTCATTAATTGCCTAGGGCTCTGTGGAGAACACAGTTCTTATTTTGAATGTGCTTCTAAAGACACGCATCTCCAGCTTCCTAGCACTGGTCCTAAATTCCACCTATGCTCTTAAAATGTGAAAAATCTCCTGCTCCTCACCCCAGACTAGAGGCAGAGGATATGGCTACATTCTTTCTCCTAGGATGTGCCTAGAGGCAAAGGTTATGTTTGTGGGATGGGGCATGGTCAAGGACCAAATGTGAGACCTTCCTAGAATAGAATGTCTTTGGTCCCACAATACATTAGAGGCTAAGGCAAGGAAGGAGTCCTAATTATTAAAAAGAAATAGAGCTTGGGGTTCTCTCCTTAACCCACCAGAGGACAGTTCTATGATGAATATCCCCAGCAGGAGACTGAGCAGTGAAGGCCACACCTCTTAAGGTGGGAACATGAATATGAGCCTCATGGATATGGCCCAATCCTCCTGCCCTGAGAAAGTCCCAGAGAGAACTTCTGCCGGAAGAGTCTCTGGGAGGATGTCACTCCGAGAGCAAGGTTTTCCTTCTCCTTTCCTTCAGTCATCTTTGGCATCTCCTCCTTTTGTTCTTGCTCCTCGGTGCTTCCCATACACATACATTTTATAGAAGACATACTGGATGCTCTCTATAGCAGATGTTGTAAGTGGCCCACCAAGAGTCATTCAGTATCCTCCACCCCCCTGCCCTTCCAGTTCCAAACACTGGGATGGCATCCAATTCCAAACGCCTGTGTAGCTCTGCCTGCTTGTCTTTCTGGGCAGACTGCAAGTGTCCAAGCTGCCCTCCAGTGAGTGGTGGCAATTGGTGAATAAACACCCTGATATTCTCAGTGAGAATAACTGAGGAGTGATTTACGTTCTTTCTCATGGATTATCTAAAAGGTTGAGCATCATTTCACACAACAGTTAATTCACTCAGTGATTTATCTATATTATCATCCTCTCTTCTGTCTTTTCCCAGTACTTACATACTGGTACTTTCTGAGATGACCATGCAGATAAACTACTAGAATTCACTTGATGGTCTAAGGGTCTGACTCAAAGGTTTCCAGTCTACAACCTCCAGTTATCACTACCCTACTTTATGCCAGGTGCTCTGCCAAAAATCTCCTCATGCAATGAAGGCAGGCGACTCCATACAATGGCCTTTAAGGCCCAGCATGATCTAGCTTGTGTCTCCCTTACATCTCACCTCCAGATGCCCCTACTCCCTCTCTGCTCTTTAGGCACACGAACACATTCAGTTCTTTCTATTCCCAGATCCTTTGCACGTGCTATTTTACCTGTTTATAACACTCTTACTTCACCCTTTTCCCAGGATGACTTCACAGCCTTCAGTTTTTATCTTAAATGTTGCATCTTCGGAGAAGTCATTTCTAATTACCTTACCTGAGTAGGAATCTCCCACCCTCGTCATGATTCCTTGCAAATATTTTATTCATTTGTTGATGTAACAGCACTCATAACAATTTGTAATTATGGACTTCGTTGCTTATTTCTTTAATAACTATATTCCTTCCTAAAATGGGCAGGGATGGTATCTGCTTGATTTACTTTTTTATCTCTGGTGCCAAGCAGATTACCTGGTACCTAACAGACATTCAATAAATATGTTAGATCATGGATGAATGAAGTTCTGAGCTGGTACTTTTTGCCTTCCACTATTCCTCTTGGTGTCTTCCCCTTGCCCTCACCACAGTCATGTGTCCAGTCTCTGCAGGAATGCGACCATGTTTTCTTTTTCTTTCCATGTCCCCAAGGAACTTTAAATTGATTAATTAACCAAATTTTATTTGTTGGAGAAGAAAAATGGAAAGAAACCATGAAAACTCAGAAGTCCCAAGACCTTTACCTGCTTTAGCACCACTTTATGACATGGAATAGGAACTATCCTCAGCATCTCGGTTCCACCATCTAGACAGAGAATGAGCACAAGAACCATGCTTCAACCCCATGGAGCAGTGTATATAAAGAGCCTTGGGCCAGGGGTTTAGCTCAGCGGCACAAGTGCCTGCCTGGCAAGCGCAAGGTCGTGAGTTTGATCCCCAGTGCCAAATAAATAAATAAAGAGCCTGTAAATGGTAAAGTAGTACACAAAAATCTTACTTAATTCCTTTGTGAGGTTTTGTGAATTTGCTAGACCAATCCTTTTCTTTCAAATTGGCTAATACCAAAAATGTTTTTAAGCCCTGAGTTTGCTCACAGTTATTAACAGTTTCCTATGTATTGCATATTCCCAAGAATACTTGAGGCAGGAAGCCAGAGCAGAAGCTGCCTGAAAAAAATGAGGCTGGTCACATGTGAGTCTGAAACTTCACTTGTCTACAGCTGTATTCACTAAGCCTGCCTCACAGTGGGTTGGTTCGGGATGCTGGACATCACCAAAACCCACAGCAGAGCCTACATGGGCCCCAGGAACCATCCTTGGTTTGTGTGGTAGATGATCCAGGGGGAGCTTGATGTGATCTGTCCACACAAGTTCAATAGAATGAGTTCAGCAGAGATGGTAGATGACCTTGCTTTTGCATATAATGAATCCAGGAAAGGCCAAGGGTTGAGGGACAGAGAAAGTATGGAAGATCTAAACACTCTGTTCATCCATATTGGCATCCTCTCCTCTGTCTTTTCTCAGTACTAACATATTAATACTTCCTAAGATGATCATGCAAACGAACTATTAGAACTCACTTGATTGTCTCAAGGTCTGCTTGAATCTTACTTTCCATCTCTACTCATCTGAGAGATTGATTCCAGGACACAAAAGCACATGTACAGGAACCAAGAGGATCTCAAGAATCTCTAGAAGTTGTGAGGCAAAGTATTTTCTGTAAAAATCAAAAACAAGAGGGAAAGTTTGGCCTTTGGTGCCCAATAAACTCAAGTTTGAATCCTTCCTCCATACCATATTAGATGTGTGATTGGGAGTAGTGTTTTAGCCTCCTTCAACTTATATTCCTCACCTATATGATAAAGATAATAGCACTTCCAGAATTTTTGGTACACTTTTGATACACATAATGATCACATTCATCATAGGAAATTTGGCTCTTAGCTCAATATGGTTGCTCTTGATTCATCATAGGAAATGTGAACCTGTACATGATGTATCTTGACTCTTTTTTTCCCAGTCCTCTCCCCTCCCTTCAACCCTTCTTTGCCTCATTATTTACTAAAGTTTCATTTCCATTTTTTCCTTCCATTCTTTCTTTTTATTTTCCCTTCCTTCCATTCCACAACCCCATTCTCCTTCCCACTTGAACATTTTTTTCCTACTTCCCAATATCTATCATCCATTTGGGACTTTATTTATGTGTTCAGTTTTTCATACAAAAGAAACAATGCAATATTTAAACATGTGCCTGATTTATTTCACTTAAAAGTATGGTCGCAAGGTACATCCATTTATCTGAAAAAAAAAGTCTCAAGTTTATCTTTCTTTATGACATAGTAGTATTCCTTTGTATATAAAAACTACATTTTCTTTATTCATCTGTTGATGGGCATCTGGGCTATTTCCAAGATTTAGCAATTACAAGTTATGTTCTATAAACATGAGTGTTATGATGATTTTAACTCAGAAAGATACCCAAAAAAGGGAATAGTTAGGCCAAATGGAACCTCTAGTTTTAGTTTTTGAGGAATCTCCATACTGATTTCCATATTGGTTTACACCAATTTACACTCCCACCAAGAGTCAAGATGGATTCCTTTTTCCCCATACCTTTACCAGTATTTATTATTCATTGACTTCTTGATGATAGTCACTTTTTCTGGAATAAGATGGAATTGCAGTGTTTTAAATTGCATTTCTTGAACAATCAGCAATGTTGAATGTTTTTCATATATTTGTTGTCTGTATTTCTTCATCTGAGAAGTGTCTACTCATTTTAGATGTCCTTTTTTGGATTGGGTCTTTAAATTTGGTGGTCTGATTTGGAGGGGGGTTCCTTATATATTCTAGATATCAGTCCTTTGCCTGTGGAACAGCTAGTAAGAATTTTTTCCCATTCTTTGGGTTGTCTTCTCACTCTGTTGGTGGTTTCTTTTGCTGTCCAAAAGCTTTTTAATAACATGAGATTCCAGTTGTTGATTCTCTATAATATTTCCTATGTAATTGGGGTTTTGTTAATAAAGTCTTTGCCTTCACCTATGTTTTCAAGAGTCTTAGCTATTTTATCTTCCAGCAGATTGTTTCTGTTTTTATATTTAGATATTTGATAGATGCTGATTTTAGTTTAGTGCATGATGAGAGACATGGGTATAGATTTAACCTTATGTATGTGGAAAGCCAGTTTTTCTAGCAACATTTACTAAAGAGGCTGTCTTTCTTCCAGTGAAGATGCTTGGCTCCTTTGTCAAAGATAAGGTAACTAAGTGTGGTTAGAATTATTTCTGTATCTTCCGTTCTGTTCTATTGATATTCAAGTCTGGTTTTTTTGCCAGTACCATTGTCTTAGTTATTTCTTTCTTA
This sequence comes from Hydrochoerus hydrochaeris, assembly GCA_004027455.1. Taxonomy (NCBI): domain Eukaryota; kingdom Metazoa; phylum Chordata; class Mammalia; order Rodentia; family Hydrochaeridae; genus Hydrochoerus; species Hydrochoerus hydrochaeris. The sequence goes on from PVLA01003325.1 coordinate 208,857, forward strand.
TTGCTGAGATAAAATACCCAACACTTAAAATTAAGGGAAGAAACGTTTATTTAGCCCACAGTTTGTGGAGTTTTAAGTCCATAATCATCTGGCTCTAAGGCAGAGTGGCATGGCTCAGGAGCAACAATTCAAGGGCCCAGAAGACAGTAAAAGCAATAAGAGCAAAATGTGGGGAGAGAGCAAGCCTCTTTTCCTCCCTTATATTGTATGAAGGCTACCCACCCACACCATCTCCATGCTTTCCTCTTGCACAGGCTCAGGATGCTTACAAAGTGAGGACCCTGTCCTCCTGATAAAGTTATGCTTCTGAACTTCTATTCTCAAGTTGATACAATGTTTGAACCATTATAAGCATGCTGTTTTTATCAGGGTGGTTTTTAATTATGATGTCAGATTGGGGACTGTGATGCCTCCTGCTTTGCCTTTGTTGCCCAAAATTGCTTTTGGTGTTATAGGTCTGTTCTGGTTTCATATGAATTTTAGGATTGTTTTCTCTACTTTTGTGAGGTATGGTGTTGAATACCATCATTACTGAATCAGTATTCATTACCGATTTGTTGTTCTTAATTCTTCAACTCTTCCTGTAACCACAACTTAACCACAGCCTCATTGTAAGTAGAGTATATATCTCTGCCCTTTTTATTGGTGATATAATTGGTTTGCTAGTGATGTATGAATGGAAATGTCATCATGGGTGTGAAAATGTCCTGGTTAGCTGGGTGATACCAAGAGGATCATAGGGATACGTGAACTGGCACTATGCCAGCAGCAAGAAAGGAAGTTATTCCAGGTGCACTGGAAAAAGGCTCCAGCTGACCTATAGATATGTAAGTAATAACAAAATACTATTTTAAGACATTAATTTGTGAGACGGCATTTTACATAGCAGTAGCTAACACGTTTAATGGCCAATAATACCTATTTCTGAAGTCTGTTATATAAATTACATTGGATGGTATGCAGAGGCATTGGGCAAGTTTGACACATATGAGAATCCAAATATGTGGTGGCTCTTTCTTCCCTACCCAAAATATAAGATTTGTCTGGTGGCTGCTGCTGAATTCCACCTTATTCTGATATTTCCAGCACTTGCTTTGAAGACACCCCCAGTGACTTGAGGGAAAAGAATGTTTTCTTTCCTTATTTCATATGCCTGCTGCCAATTAAATCAAATTTATGGAATTTACTTTGGTTGGTAATTATCCTGGGAAATTTATTTGGAGCTGTTTAAGAAGCTCCTTCACCCTCCTCTCCTTCCCCACACCCAACTTTGCAAGCTGTGGGGCAGAATTATGACTGCAAAATCTCAATAGAAAGGAAAACAACTATTGCATTATTTATTTCTTTGTATTTATCAAGACAGGTAAGGGAGTTCAGGCTATTCAAATCTCTTATTAGAAAGGAAGGAAGTGGCAAAGATTTGGTTTCTCAGGATACTATAACTTTAATATTACCAAGTTCAAAATGAAATTAATTATATTTCTAAGCCCTGAGTGGTTGCTACAAGGCCACATGGCTCATTAATTTATTCTTTTGTTTATTCATTCCTTTTCTCTGCTACAAAAGACAATGGTAACACATGAGATTTTTAGAGGAAGATGAGGTAGGTTCACAAACTGTCTCTGGCTACTTGATTCAGTTAGGAGGTCAAACTGAGGCAGGGGATGTAAAGATGTGCAGAATTCAAAACTAAATAAAATTTCTCCATGTTTTCTATAGGTTTTCATTGGACTTTTCTCTGTTTTAAGGACCCAAAAATGGGCAGGACATGCCTAGGGGAGGGCACCAACTAGGGACAGTCATAGAAAACTGAGCCAGGCTAAGTGAGGACAGAGTGCTATAAAGTAAAATAGAATTTAGTCAATCTGGTATGGGGTGAGAGGTCAGGAAGAGTTTCCTGAAGGAGATGATATCACAGTGAGTTTATTGTCTCTTCTATTTATCCTGACCTCTACAAGGGATGATTCCAAAAGACCTCAGAAAAGCAAGTCAACCCTCATTTCCAGAAAGAATGAGAGAGGTTCAGAAGGCCTAGACAGAAAGACAATTAACTCATATTTATTAAGGACCCTAGGATGAGTCATATATTTTCTCAGAGAGTTGTTTTTCCCAGAATCACAAAACTAGTAAATAAGTGAAAAATAGGGTTCAAATTTAGATTTCCCAAGTGTTGGCCAGGCTTTCTCTTTCTATACCCTGGAACATTTGTGGGGGAAACAGAACCAGTCATGGGGTTACTAAAGAAAGGTCAGATCTGCTCCTGCCTTCTCTCTTACCTATATTTCTTACATGCTGTAATATACAATCATTATTTGAATCAAACTCTAAGATCACAGTCAGAATTAAAATTATAATGTTTCTAAAGGTTATAAGAACTTCGTTTTATCAACAGTTCCAGATTTCCCTAAGTTTCCAAAAAAAAATCTCATCAAGAGTCCTACGTGAGAAGTATGTCTGTGGTAATCAACTTAATATAGTTACACCATTGCAACAAAACATCTGAGAAAAACGATTTAACACTGTGAAAAATTTCAGAGGTTTCAATCCAGGGACCCTGGCTCGTGTTTCTGGGCCCAGTATAAGGCAGAGTATCATGGAGAAGAAAGTGTTTGGTGGAGGAGGCTGCTCACCTCATGGCAGATAAGAAGCGATGGGGGCTGGGGGACGGGAGTAAGATATGATCTCCCAGGGCAGCTTCCTATGACCCACTCTCTTCAATTGGGCCCCACCTTTTAGGCTGCCATCACTTTCCAATAACACCATCAATTATTATCCACTGCTAAAACAATGGATTAATCCACTGATAAAGCTACAGCCCTCATGGTTCAATCGCTGTTTGAAAGCAAGCTTTTAGCATAAGCCCTCTGAGGGAGGATATTTTAGATCCAAACTGTAACACTGTCCTAGTTTAGGGCTAGTATTGGATGAGGAAATTTTCTTGTAACTCTAAGAAAATAAAATATAAACTCTTCATTTCCTCTGCCTTTAAGCTCAGATCAAAAACATGAAATACTATTATGAAAATATACCAAGAGTTAACATGGATTAATTTTGAAATTATGACAAATTAACATCCTTCATCTGTTTATTCTACTCAAGTCCCTAATAAATGGATGATGTCTGCCCACATTGATGAGGGTAAATCTACTTTATTCATTCTACTAGTACTATGCTAATCTATTTCAGACATATCTATAAATTATATTTCACCAGCAACTTGGGCATCCAGTCAAGTTGACATAACAAGTTGAATCTCGGTGAGAAAAAATGAGACAATATGAAGTTACATTTTATTTATTATTTTAAAGAGATTAAAAGAAAACAAATCAATAGAAACAATATAGGATTTCAAAACAAGCTGATAGGAAATTAACAATAGTCATTATAGTGCATATTATTATCTTCAAAATAGTTGCTCAGATTATAAGATATGGGCATGCAAAGCAGATAAAAAAAATAAGCAATCAGTTTCTCTTCCTGAACCAACAGGATCAGTAGTACAATTATCTTAGCTATCTGGTATGTGTATATTTTTCCCTTCCTTCTTTTCTCTTTTCCCCCATCTTAGTTGTTCTTTCCCTTTGAGCATTTTCATTCTCTTTCATAATATCTACTGTACCTTTGGATCTTATTTAATCTTTCAGTTTCCTACACAAAGACAATACAACATTTACACATGTGAGTCTGATTTATTTCACTTATGAGTATGGTCTCTAGTTGCATCCATTTACCTATAAAAGCTTCTAGTTTATCCTTCTTTATAGCTGAGTAGTACTCCATTGAATAATATTTTTATTCATTCCTCGGTTGATGGGCATTAGGGTTGTTTCCAAGATTTAGCTACTACAAATTGTCCTGCTATAAACATAGGCACACATGAATTGTGGTATGATGTTTTTAATTCTTCTGGAAAAATACCAAGAAGGGGAAGGAACAATTTTATTTAGGTAAATTAGAATGTGCTCTATGTATAATTCTGTCATTTACTTTTGTTACTCAACAATGTCTTCCTATGTTTTCTTATATTTGCATGTCAGAACATAGAGTTATCCTTCATCATGTTTATTTGCTACATAGTTTGACGGATAATCAGATTATGTCTAATTTTTTCACCTTAAAGAGCAATGTTGCAATGAACACTTCTAATACATGTATCTAGCCCAAGTGCTTGAGTTTTTCTACAGGACAGACTGGTATCTAGAAAGGGTACTGCTAAAACAATTTTCCATCTTGGAAAACCAAGGCCCAGATAAAGGAACAATTTCTTAATGCTACATAAAATATTCATAGGAGAATTGGATTGAAAAGTCAAGGGGCCCCAGTGCCCTGTGATCTCGTCCTCCCTGTGTCTGTGAATTTGGACATTCCCAACCCGCTCTGAAAGGCGACCGTGGTATTTCCAACTCTACTAATCAGACAGGCACACAAGCTCAGGGGCAAAGGAGTCTGACAATCTTAGCATCATGAACCAAATGGCAGGGTGGAGAGAAGGAATGCAGTAGAGGACAACAGAAGGCACACTGCACACGGGACTTAAGGTTCTACTTGTGGGATTCCAGCCTTGGTTCCTGTGCCCTCCAGTTTTGGAATTTCATATGGCTGAAACATGTTTCATCTATTGTAAAATGGGTTTAATGATGGCTACCTTATTGGTTATTGGGAGGGGTTAACAAATGAAATACCGACATTCATGATAATAATCAGCTTTTCTTGAGCACTTACTATATGCCATGATCTCTGCTAATTTGATCCTCACAACAGCTCTATAGGGTAGGTCTCATATTTGTCCATTTTATAAATGATAAAATTCAGGCACAGAGTTTAAGTCCTTTCCCAAAGACACCTACCTAGTAAATGGCAAGCCCAGGAGCTAAATCCAGGCAGTTTGGCTCTAAAGCTTAAAGTCTTAGTTATGGGAACCATGTTCTAAGTCTGTGAGTACCTTATCATGGACATGAAGCCCCCCAAATGGGGCAATGCATGACACTGGAGGTGCAAGGTGCCAGGGTTGAGACCAAGACAAGCAAACCCCAGCTGGAATGTGTTGCACCCTAACAACTACAAAATTCTGAAGTGCAGTCCATGAGGTTCTGCTGCCAGGTTCCACCACCATGGGGCTTTTACAACCACCATTCCACAACCTAATTAACCAGCCCCACAGAGAGCTGCCAGGACCTGGGGCTAGCACAGTCCTAATGAAAGGACACTGGCCATAATTGCCATAATCCATCACCTCAGCCCACAGAAAGGGACAGAGTCTGGTTGGAAATTTAAACAAGTCATTTCTCTGCAAAAACTAGAGCTGATGGCACATCACCAAACAGGCAATGTATATCAAAAAGCCATGCATGCTTTCTGGCCAAAGAAGAAAAGGAGAAATAAGGTATAAGAGGGAGAAATGGATAGGGAGGAAGAAGAAGGAAAAGAAGGGAGAGACAGACAGAGAGAGAGAAAGAGATTGAGAGAGAGAGAATGAATAGAGGGGAAAGATTTTTACTGTGCTAAGTCACAAAAGTCTTATATTTATTTGTCATGGAGGCTTATGTCACCCACAATAAAATAGAAAGAAACTATATTCTGGCCATTAGTGAGTTATGGAGTGATGAAAGACAATTGAAGAAAACCATTTAAGGTTGGCCTCTGGGAACTCCAACAACATACACCTGTGATTTGAGACACCTGTTTCAAGATGACAAGATTTAAGGCCTCCTCCATCTGGACAAGAATTCCCAGAAGGCATCTCTGCAAAAACTTTCAAGTATCTGGGATTTTGTCAAAAGGAGATCCTTCAAAAAGCAATTCAGGTCATGTTGGAACTTAGGGCACTCAGAAACCAAGCAGCCAGCTCGCCATCCTGGTAAGTGGCTGTGACCTGGCAAGCCATGGCCGCCCCAGGGCGAGAACCATCAGTGTCTCCTGAGATCTGCACCATGTTGGAACTTAGGGCACTGGGAAACCAAGCAACCAGCTCACCACCCTGGTAAGTGGCTGTGAGCCTACCAACGTGCAGACTGAGATTCAAACATCAATTCCCCACCCCCTGTTGGCAAGTGGGAGCCAGAGATCTGAGCATCTCTTGCAAGGGTGACTATATGCAATATTGCAAGTAGCAGGGATTTCCTTCTACCATCTCTTTGAAGGCAAATATTTTTATCATTGTTTTGCCTTGTTCTGATTAATGGTACTGCTCTATTCAATATTCTGTTTTGATAAGTTCTATAATGTTCTGTATTTCCTTTGATTCTGATATACCTGATTGAAAGAACAACTATTATGAAGAAAACAAATATACTATAGTACCTATTACTGTTATCCCGGTAACCTGATGTGAAGTTCTGCACCAATTTCACTGCACTCTCTCAGTTGGCCAAAAAAAAAGCAATTCATAAGATGCCCCTAAAATCAAAACAAAAGTGATTGTTAATACAGAAAATATTCTCAATCATCCATTTTTTCCTCTAGATTGTAAGGAAAAATGTCTTGCTGATTCCTATGGTCCCCTTTGTTGTGGAGAAACCTGATAATAGAAGCAAGCAAGAGAAAATAGTAGGAAGGGTGAGAGAAGCTAAAACAATACTTACAGAAACAATATGACAGTACGGCAAGTCAGAAAGAGCAGTAAAGAAGACATGTAACTAGATTTGAAGGGGAATTTAGAGAGATAGGAAGTGAGTGCAAGAAGAGAAAGAAATTTGAGTGGATGTAGTTTGTCACAGGGTGGAGAATAGCAGTAGACAGAGATCTGGAGAGAGGAAATTTTCTAGAGTTTCTACTACAATAACAATGGCTTCCATTTGGCATTTTTTGGAGAGATGAATATAGACTTGAAATATTTATGATTGACATTTTACTTCTAGACTTTGCTCGGAATGTAACACCTTGAACAACTGATTCATTTAGAATTCAGACTGATACCAAGATTGTATCTCTAGCTATTTTCCAGGATCTCCAGGATTGGATAGCAGAATCTGGAACACTTTTGCTCCCCTCTATGTTTTAAACTATAGTGAAAATGTTCTTTACCCCAAGCAATTTCCTAAGCCTCTGTGATAAAACTTCACCACCACCTTTTACTACACTATCTGATGATCTCTTTGCTATTTTCCTGTATCTATATCACTTATTTTCATTGCCTGCAAGTCAAGTTAATTGATAATGTGTTTAATTTTTGAACTTGATTGTAAAGTGTTTGAGGATGGGTATTGTCTTTTTATCCTATCTTGCATTCATTAAATGTAAAGGTTTTTGTCTTGTGCCTCATTTTCTCTCTCCAGCACTTTTAAGATTATCTGATTTATGGTTAGGTCCTTGGGAAATGTTTGTTGAGTGAGTGAGTGAATTAGTCAGATCAATCAATCTTGACTTAATAATAATCATAGTCCCCAGGTAAGGTAAGACATAGCATGACTCATTTCTACTTAGGTTTCCCACTAACATGCATTTTTTGCAACCAAATTTGCCTCCTACTCATAGGTAGGACCCCATGTTAGACTTATCCAAATTCAGCTCATAAAGAAAGAGACTGGGCAATGAAGCCAGCACTGAAACAAACTTCATATACTTCCTGGGTTGCTGCAAAAGCCTAGTGACAAATATCTCATGCCCTTTATGCCAATTGTAAACCGAGCATCTATATTTTGGTTCAGGAAATACATTATCTTTGATTCACCTAAAGGTTAAAACATGGCATCTGGGATCATATAAACCTACTCCTCTGGTTACTAGAACAATGTCTTTGGTCAAATTATGTAACAACTCTAAACCTCAGTTCCTCATCAGTGAAGTGGCCATGACATCCATCTTACAGGTTTGTCAGGGTGGATAGAGATGACCTAGGCAAACTTCCAGCCCAGTGCAGGTCATGGTTCAGAGAATGTTCCTTTCCTTCCTGGCTAGTATCACATACACAAATCAAGACAATATCAAGAAATCACATTTTGATGTTTTCTGGGTGATAAAAAGAGGAAATAATAGGTTGCTAATGACCCTAAATTTCATCTAAGGAGGAATATACAAAATTAGTGACAATATATAAACTCATTGGCCAAAATTGCCCCTCCAATAGTTTACTTCTTTAGCAGAGATAAAGAGTTGACCAGGGCAGGAGGTTGAACACTGATTCCCTGGTGCTGTGCATCTGATTAGCTCTTAAGAAAAGGATGAAATGATAGTTTTGTCCATTTACCTTAATTTGACAATCTCTTTCATAAGCACTTGAAAGAGACCAAACTAATTTTTAGTAATTCCCTTCCTGTTGACATGTGACTGATAATGCCGGACAAACTCCAGTTTTGAAATGATCACCTTAGTGCTGTCTAATCACATGGTCCAAATGCTATAGCAACAACCTCTTAAGAAGCACCAATCTTATGCCTGAGTGAAGAATATAATTGTTACTCTTAAAATGGTATGATAAAATTATATAGTATGTCAAAATACAGCATTCTCACAATGATACTTAAATTTTCATGGGTTTTTAATCTCTTTCATAATATTTAAATAGTTTAACTATGAGCCTAAACTATTTAAAAAGGCAAGTTTACTGGCAGCATTTGTAGCCCTTCATACAGATGCTTTTCAGAGGTCAGATTTCTTTTCTAGAAACTCTTTGTTTATATTAAAAGAGAGATGATAGAATCTCATCAACAGTGTACATAAGGTTAACTCGAAGTTTCTCTTGGATTGAAGTATTTGGATATTTGAATGGACATAACTGAGGGGCCAAAATGACCTGGATAAATATTCACATCATTATAGCCGTTGTGCTAAGTCTGGCCTAAACAATTGGCCTTTGAGAGTTTGTAAAAGAGGCATTTCAGATTATCAAAACATTAAATGTAACATTTAATATTTTTGCCTCTGAATCACAGGCCCACATCATAGAAAATGTCAACAGTTAACTTAGAAAGAAACAAACAAAAAAAAACCTTTGACCTGGAAGAAATCTCATGCTCAACATTTCTATAGAGTCTTACAAGCTATAAAAAATATTTGCAAGAATACTTTGCATCAAAATAATCACTACATGTAACACAGGTCATAATCTTCATATTTACTTATGATAAGGCAGAGATTCAGAGAGGGAAATGTTTTTGTTCAATGTCCACAGCTGACAGATCAAGGAAGTCCAGGTTTTCTTGTTCCATGTCCAGAATTCTTTTCACTGCTTTATGGCTGCACCAGGATGTCTCTAAGGATGGAGCTGAGAACCAGTAGTACCAAAGAAGTGACCTTGATGGTGTGGCAGTGTGCTATGCTGAGTTTTATGCTGTCTCAATGTAAACTAAACATTGTAATAAATTCATGACAATGCTTGGACTCCAATCATAAATTTCATCAGAGTCTCTAAGGACAAGACCTGGAAACAGGTGGTTTTAACAATTTTGCAAATGACTTTGATGCTCAGCCAGAGAGACACATTATCATCTTGGGTTGACTACTGAACAAATAAATTCTAGGTCTATCTTCAGTGACCACAATCACAGACAGCTTATCTAGTGATGCCAGGTTTAAAAGTCTGTCTTCCAGCCCTGGAATCGTCTTGCAGCCTAATAGCACTGGGGATTCATAAGGCTTCACAACAATTCAAGTGGTCATGAAGTCTTA